>JADDOH010019361.1:0-13258 GCA_016648135.1 Agrypnia vestita
TTCAGTTTCTGTAAATATTTCATCATTTTATTTGATTTATATTGAAGTGAATAAATATAAATAATTTTTAAATTTAAAATCAATAAAATTGGTATGCAGATTTTAACACATCCTAAATATGTATCAAGTAAGATAATAAAAAACAAGAAAATGTTTAAGGGAAATATTTAAAACGTTTTTTTTATTACTGAACAATTCATATATATGCAACGCGGCGGTTTTGCATCCAGACACCACAACTCCAGTAATTGTGGTCTGAGAATGGAACTGTAAATGATCTGGCTTATGTGATCCGTAAATTCGCAATGGTAATTTTAAACACCAGTCTAAGACCAAACAATTTTTATGTAAAGCGCCTTTGAGCTGAAATTTTTACGAAAATAGCGCTATATAAATTATCCTTTTTTATTATGATTAATTATCCCTGATTCCATTACATATAAATGTTCAGGAAACACGTAGTACCTACTGTATCTTTCTCATTTGCAAATTTGAATTCATATCATGGCCGCACAATATTTTATCCAGATATGCGGAAGAATGTAGCTTATTCGGTTATTTCATATTTGTGATGTAAATTAATAATATTGCAATGGTTACCCTGAATTTTATTAATTCAGTTGAATTTCATTCCACAATTTCGTTGTTTTTAAAATTTATTAAAAGTGATTGCAGAACTATGAACACCCAGTGGGAGTTTATAACTGCAGCAGTAATAGATGCACGTGTGCAGTTATTTAACGGCTAAATTAATTCAGTTCAAAATATGCTGCATTCATTTCCATAAATATATCATTGCAACTGTAAACTATTATAATATTTATTATTTTAAACGGAAACGTTTCATTCTAACGCGACGATATAATGGTGATATATTAAAAAATTTCAAACTCGGCAATATGAATAAGTGAACGTGAACATTTGCTGAATTACCGTCAACTTTATCTACTCGTACCTATATCTAGACTTATATATAAAGAGGTAAAGTTTGTAAGTTTGGATGTAGGAAGTAATCTCCAAACTACTCATCCGATCTCAAAAATTATTTCACCAATATTTAGACTGGACGTTCAGAGTGGACATAGGCTATCGTCCCTCTGGAGGTAAAACTCACTAAGTGAAATTGGAGTAGTTTTGAGATAGTGAGGTTAAACATTCAACATATGATACTAAAACGATTGAAAAGTTCAAATTAACAGTTTTACCACTAAATAACTATATATAGACACGGAATATTCACTGAATGATTTTTACCTAGAATGGAGATGGGAAAAATATTACTGTTTTTATTCATAACTCATTTTGGCTAATATTGCGGTTACTGAGTTTTACCTCTATAGGAACGATATTATCCTGTTAAAATAAAAGGGCTTTTCGTGGTAACCTATTTTACAACTATAGTTGACGGAAAAATGGTCGAACGACGCGTTTTTTACGAACGCTGCCTTAACAGTAAGAGATATTTATATACTTTCTATGAAGAAGTTGTAGAACTCAAAAAGTTCTATAAATAGTCTAAGATCCGTTTAAGTAAGAATATAAAGGAAGAAAGATAAAATCAAAGGCCCATCCCACTGAAGTGTTTCTGAGCCTGTCAATTACTCAAGGAAATTTCTCTGGAATCTATGAAACCCACATCTTATTGAAAATAAATATTTTAAAACTAATCCCATCTCAGTTTTCTTTTTTTACACGTGTATAATACATAAATATGTAATTTTTAAATATTAATATTGCTGTGTTTACTAGATCTCTTTCTATTTAAGAAAGACAATTGAATTAGTAGCCGTGCGTATGAGGTTCATTTTTTTGTTGCTTGGTATTTATACCCGTAAACACCAACACAGTGAAACAATGTGAGTCCTACGCACGGCTTACACATACTAATTCAATTGTTTTTCTAAAATAGAAAAAGGTCTTACAAATAGAGAACATTGCTGCTTTCAGTATTTACTAACTGGATAATTCTGTATTTTGCTTATAATAGTAGTTTAGAAACATTATTTTGGAATGGGACTGCATTCAAAATATATTTTTTTGATTTTTCGTAATTTGCTGCTTTCGCTTTTATATCCCTCAAGGGACGAAAATGACGATGACGAATGTACAATATCACCTTCAAAATGTATCACGGCTTACAAATTAATTTACAGGTAAATGACTACCCCAATCAATTAACCATCTAGCACAAAATGATGAACATCTCTCGAAACCCTCCCGTCTCCGTAGCACCTATCGGACCACTTCATCAAAGTGTACCACCTTTCCAGCCCAGACAATCTGATATCCTGTCATAGCAGACGGAGAGAGATTGATCGCCCGATACATCGTGTAAGCCGCAAAATTGGTCCAGATACCCCGCAGACGCCATTAACCCCTGACCGGTCTGCCCGGGTCTGAAGTACCCGGGCGTTGGATGTCAACATTTCTACGTAGACAATTTAATCTAGCTTATATATTTATCCTTGAACATTTTGTGTATAAAATTCTCTCTAACGTAAATTTCGTGCCTTAACCCTTCCTTTGCTAAGCAGGAACGTAGGTCTACCGAGACAAGTAGACCTGTAGTATTTCCGTTAAGACCCGCAATATTGCAATATTGTAATTATATGCAGAAAAGAATTTTCGCACTGTCCGAAACCCTGGTCACTTGGAACTACACTATGGAAGGATTTACAAACTTCGGGGAATATCTACAAGCGTCTGAAAATATCTTATGCAACCGAGAAGCAACGAGAACCTTCTCATATAAATTAGAATAATCTAGGAAGAATGGAAGAACATGTGTAGGTGTATTGCTTGCTTCCACGTAGAGCCTCCAAATATTCGTGATTCCAACTATTCGAATATCGAATAGTTAATGATAATTAATTCGAATATTCGAATATATTCGTAATATTTTTAAGAAAGGAATAATTTACTTTGGATGATAAATACAGATAAATAAATACATTCTATATATGTAAAATAAAAACACAATAATTGTAGAGAATTTAATTACTTTAATTTTTTTAAATATATGTTATAAAAAACAACAAAAAATATATTGAAAAATAATGTTGAATTGATACGTTTATCTCACACCCCACGTGCAAGTTTTTTTTTCATTATTTTGTATATAACTTCTTGTTTGTCGGCTTAAGTATTTATGAAAACTAAATACTAGTTGACAAAACAATGTAATAAATTTTGTTATCATAAAGCCATGAAGATAAGCAAAAGATGTCCGACAAAGGCGATTACATCTTTGATGTCCAAATTCGTATACCTGAGTGAATGAATTAATGCTTGCATACTGACTTCCAGGGTCCGTAAATATTTGTTTCGTTTAGAAAAATATTAAAAATCTTATAATGTAAATATTAATATATAATAATACATAACACTTATATTAATATATAATAAAAAATACGAATACTTTTTAAAATTTGTAAACTTAAAAACAGGCCAATATATTCGAGATTCGAATATTCGGATTGGAGGCTCTACTTCTACATTAAGGGTCGTTAGGGTGCTATTGATGCAAAATGAAAGCCCGAAGATATCGCCAGTTCATATTGCATCAATAGCACACTGACCCCTAGCGTAGAAGCAAGCAACATTCCTCAATGCAGTGCATACAATCTGCGATTGCGCAAGACATAATCAGTATGTCCTTGAATCCCGCTGATAGGGCACTCTTCCGATTATGCTACGATACGACTCCAGCTAAACATCGAGATTAGAATCTCAACATATCCATGCGCTATGTATAAAATATACGTTTTTTCAGTAACATTAAAAATGATCAAGGTCAATATTGTCACGTATTGTGGCTAGGGTGGAATGAATGAAAACACTGAGAATTAATTAGCAATTAATTAACTATTCAAGGTACAAATACACTTAAAACGAATTAAACTTAACGCTATCCTATAATTAACACTATTTTGTAATATTTCACTCCTAAATGAACACTTTATTACCACTGGATAACACATATGTAACATTCACCAGAATATTCCATCCAATTCTCGCACGGAGTGTTTATCGCATTTATTTAATTAGCCAATTAGGTACTTCGCTCGATATCTATCCATATCGTTTCACAATCTCATGAATGGGCACTGGCCTCACACGTACTTCGCGCGGAATGAACTGTCAAACATGACAACTGAACTCGTGCCGCGGCGTAGTTCCGTATTTATTTCTATGTGCTGATATTTTCGTGCGTCCTAGATTATTTTAGTGTTTAGGAGAAGATCTTCGTCGTTTCTCGGTTACTTCAGGCATTTCTAGACGTTTCTCAAACACTGTAGATAACTGTATACCGTTCTAGATCCTACTATAGTCTTGTTTCAAGTAACATATTACCAGGAGTTCTGACAGAACGTAAATTCTTTTTAGCATTTCGTTACAATATAAAATATTGAACTCGTGTAGAGGTAACAAGGTTAATATTATTTATAATGCTCGTCATGAATAATTTGTACAATTTAAGCACCAAAATCCATCAATAATATAACTACTTAATGTAAAGTTTGCCTGTCTCAACCAACACAGTAAAAACAAATTTAAATAAATGTAAATAGTATAGCATTATAATAAATAAATAAACATTTATTCATAATATTCCCGAAAAAGTGCATTTTTTGTATTTACTTCACTTCCCTTCATCCGCGTCGCTTTCAATTATCGCTATAATACTCCAATATCCCTTTTAAACACCATTACGGACCACCAGACGTTATTATCTCGGAGGTTTTAAGTTTCTTTAGATCATCTAAGAGATACTAAAACGCCATAATGTTAATGTGCAAAATATCAAATGTCTCAGATAATGATATCAAAATTTGCCCAATCACTTCCTTTCACATTTTTGTTTGAAGACGTCACTGTTTTCAAAATAATTTAGCAATATTTCGCAAACCCCCCTCCCCTAGACGACGGAACAGCTGACGGATTCGCGCAAATTGGCTGTCACCATCCGGCATCCCATACACCGGGTTATGCAGTAAGCGTAATTGCAAAAGACAGTTCATCTTGAGATTTCCTTCCGGTTTTAGGTACATGGGATCAGAAGACAGTGATACATAGCCCTTACAGTACTTCTATTATTCGCATTCTTGTGACATTGTCACGTGTGAATGCGTGTGGTATATTTCCATATATTCATCTTATTCTCCCTCACCATAGCTTTTCAAATTGTATATATGTATATATAATTGTATTAAATAATTGAAAGAATTACGAGATGGTAGAATTATAAAGAATTACGCACTATCAAAATCTCTCAAAATGACTGGGCTATTCTCGTGAATTCTTGATCCATCGTGACGTGACATTTATCTATAATCGAGTTTATCTGAATCCACGATATCCTATATGGTTTTTTTTTCTAAGTTAATGAAAGAGGTCATAGAAGAGAACAGTTATGCTGGATGTAGCGCAGTAGATAGAATAAAGAAAGATTCGTTTGGTTTAGTCATGTGGAACATATGAACAAGGAAAGGATGGTGAAGAAAATACACGAGGCCGTCGGAGGCATCAGGAACAAAGGGCATCCACAAAAGACCTGGCGTGGCCAGATAAACCAAATATTCATGGATGGCCCTTAAGAGCTTCAAAAACACAAGAGCGTGCGTAAGAAAATGTTTGAAAGTCTTTGAGACAAAAGTTGTAGCCAGGATAAAATAGATTAGTTATTTCGTTAGCCCTCAAAATCGCGACATTACAACATTTTAATAATAAACTAGCCGTAAACCCGTAAAAAATCACGAAACAGTATAATAATAATGAAAGACGACCCTTTCGTGTTACCGGAGCCGCGCGCTGATTGATGTATCACACTCGGGCTCGCGGACCTCATTAGCGGCTAATCATCATCAGTGTTGTTGTTGTAATTCCAGCGAGTTACGGATAGACGGATGGATATTCGAAATAAGGATAGTTGATTTATTGTCAAAAAATTTTTTTGTTCCATATTATTCGAAACGAAGTGTTTTTAAAAGAAAATGCGGAGAAAAATTATTTTACTATTTAATAAATACTAAATAAATATATACAAGAATCTAGATCTGGTGTGAATCTGAGTGGTAAACTTTATATGGTATAAATAAAATATCTATTGAAACATGACAGTATTATAAGATACAAATTACAGTTTGATATAGTTAAAAACATGCAGATAGAATACAAAGACATGAAAGGAAAATACAAATTTAATACTGCAAGAACTGAGCAGTCCTTGTGTAATATGAGATAGGGCTTTTTGCCGTGTAAACCTTTTTACAAGGATACCTTGGTACCTCACTAAGAGCGATACAAGCGATAAAATAAAGAGGCTACCAAGAAAATTGTATATTTTACAAGCAAAATTCTTTAATGTAATCTTGATAGAATAAACTTTATAACTCCATAAATCACAAAACAGGCATAATAATTTCAAAACGAAATATGTACTTAATAAAACGGGATTATTTATGGAGTGAATCGCGTAAAGATTACATTTTTATGTATTTAAATTATTTTATATTATAATACATAGGAGAAAGAGTTCAGGGTCGGAATAAGATCGAGATAAGTTTGCCTGCCCACTTTATACGGGCAGGATAAGCCGGAGAAGCCAAACCTCAAGGGCCGTAAGAGTATTGGAGATGTGAAAATCGATTTCTTACTCTTTGCCGATGATATAGTGAAGCTGTCGCCTACAAAAGAGGATCTACAAAGTAGATACATTCCTTCAATGAAGAAAGCACTCAAGTTGAGATGAAGATAAACACTGCCGAAACAGGTAATGGTCGAAGGAAAAGACCAAGATCAGTGCTCGATAGTATATAGGGAATGCAGATAAAATGATTCGATAAATTCAAATACCTTAAGGTGTATTTTTATAGCGATGGGAGGCAGGAAAGTGAATAGAATCGAAGCTGCAGCCAGCGTTCTACGTTTTCTATATAACGGTGATAAGAAAATGCGTGTCAATTCTAAGTGTCCAAGTGTCTGCCAAGACAAAACTAACAGAGCAAGAATCCAGGCTGCAAAGATGGGTTTTCTGAGAAGGGTAGTGGGCGTCACACTGGTGAAAAGTTCCTACACAGGCACTCACTCGGCATGGAGCCTCTATAGAAACGAGTATCAAGAAATTTCAACCTCGGAAGGAAGGCGACCAGTGGGTCACCCCAAATGATACTATTTCACGGAAATCACAAGTTTCAACACAGATATATGGGGTATGAAAGCAAAGGCAGCAAACTAAAAAAAAAACTAATGCAGTCATTGACGATTTCTTATTTATAATGTATTAAATTGGAGATTGTATTGAAAACATAGCCTATACATTTAGAGGAAACATAATTTTGGAAGGGCTAGATATATAAAATCAAGAATTTTAAATTGGTAATGTTAGGTTCACCAGTTATTCAGTACATTTTAAATTAGTTCAGTGACTGCATTCAAAATATTTTTAAAATTTTTTGGATATTGTTTCTTTGTTTTTATATCCCACATATGTACTTTATTAAAAAATTGATAGATATAGTGTTTAATCATGGGCGAAATCGATGAACGTTTCATTTTGTAAAGTGTTTACTTAAGCCAGCCATATGATAGGTCTTTAGCCCTGTAAAAACCTAAAGACGTTCATACCTATTTTCCTTTATAAAGATCTTCGTCTTTCTAAGACATCCATAATGTATTTTGATTAATAATGTATCTTCTGGGGACAAAAATCCAGTAAATGTTTTCTTGAAAAATTTTTGAACATACCTACTCCAAAATATTTCAAGTATTATTAGCTCTTACTAGATGTAGGAAATATTTGTGGTGCTCCCTCGAAGTTACCATTGTTACCACCCGAAGTGGGGTGGCAACAATGGTAACCTTCGTCTGAATGTAATTGGACTTTATTCCTTTGATGGTAAGGAAAAGCAAAACATGACCATTAATCGCGATCGAAGCCATGAAATGCTGAGAGAATTCTTGCACTGCTGAATTTCTTCTACACCGGGAGATATTCTCAATTAACCCTAGAATGCAGCTTATATCCGGAAAGAATAAATGCATAATAATGTCAGAAATAAAACTATATACCTATATAAATAAATTAATTAATTAAGGAAAATAAAAAATAATCTTTAACAAAACTTTAACCCTTTTTACATTAAACAATATTCTACACTTATTTACACTTGGACTTGAGTCAACTTATCACTAACATTGCACTTGATACTTTTTAGATACATAATTATTACCTTATGAAAACAAATAGTATTGACGAATTCACAAAAATATTACAATTGTGTTCTATAACGCCACTCTGGGACAGGCGTAGCCTAGTAGAGTGGCATAATCCACAAATCTAACAAAAAAAAATTATGTAATCTTATCTTATATTTTTATTGTTAAATTATTATTAAGTACCTAATATTGTAAACAAGGATTTTTTGAAATAAATAAATATCTTAATGCTTGGACAGACTATTTTACTACTCACATACTCACAGACCATGTTAAAATCACCCACGCTTAAGTAAATCAGATAAACATATTGTGATCCCACCGGGAATCGAACCCAAAGCTCTTAATGTGAGGGACCAGTGTCATGTCCATTGGGCAATTACAGGCAAGGCATTACTTGTAGTTGTTTTACAAAACACATCATGCTGGAAATATTTTTGTAAGCAATTCTTTGAATAACTTGAGACGTTACTTGGATAAAAAACATTAAATGTGTTACTTTTTCGTGAGTTTAATAATAATTTTATATTAAACTACTTAAGTTTCGACAGTATCAAAATCCCTCATTGTGAAGTATTAAACTGACAAATACATCTGAAATTTTTTCATTAATTAAGTGGAAATACAAATAATTAATTACTTATTACTCTCAAAATGATCTGAAGTTAGTGGTGTGAAGGTGGTTTAAACAGGAATATTGAGAAAAGAAGAGAAGAGCCAATATACTTTTGATACAAATATTTAATCGTTTATTAACGGCAGTACTTTAATTTATGGTGGATATATAGAATAAATTTCATTCAGAAGCATTCCTGAATATATTCGTAATGAATAGTATGTTTTTGTTGTTGGTTGGTTTGGTTGGTTGTTTATACCTCAGATTCCCCGATTGAATGATATCTCAGGCTTGTTTAACTGTATAACTGGGCACAATTTAAGTAAACAAACTGAAAAATAGTTCTGTTAAATTATTATGAAATTAAATTATGAAAAAAGGCAAAATCCTGGATTAATTCCTTTAAAGCTGAATTTCAACATGGACCTTGATATAATAAAATTGTTCTAAATAAAATTTCTAAATTCCCCATCGATCCGACGTACACTTAGTATTTCCAGAAGTTTATGGCATATTTGTGATGACGATGCCTATCAAATGCCTATCAAAAGTTATATGCTATCTGAGAGGGACCCAACTTCAACATCTCCTAAAAGTTCGATGAATTGGTTGTTAAGTATTGAATGCAGTAAGGCACACAGGTATTACATAAAAAAGTACTTACAAATTTAAATTAAATTTAAGTTAGTTACACGCGTGTCACTGCTGACTGGACCAAAACAGGGGACATATTGGGTCGCCCTGCATTCATATGCAACCTGCAGTTTCCTATGGGAATTATCCACATTTGTAACACCGATTATTTCAACATTTACCTAACTTTTGTCTAAAAAATATTCTCAAGTTTTCACGGCCATTCAGAAACTTTGTGTAGTTTTCTGGGATATTATTCCGTATATTTCTTATCTCTCTGCTTGACATTTCAGATCCCATTGCAGGGTCTATCATCAGGGCTGATGTTATGAATATGTTATGATGTAAAGGTAAAATATTGTCTTGCAATACCGTACCGAAATCAGGCTGTGTCCTAATTTGCGATAAATTAAGTACTGAATTGTAATACCGTCTCGAAAGCAGCACACAAAAAATTAACACATACACACCCTGCCTTCGATACGATATTGCAAGTCAGTACTAAACCTAAGGCAAACTAGGACACCCTGATTTTGATACCCTACTAGTCAATACCTAACCATAACACCAACATACACTCATCACATCGGCCCTGATGATGAACCCTGCAATGGGTTCCAAAACTCCGGCCAGAGAGGTCAGATATACACGGCAAAACATCCCAGAAAACTACACACGGAAGATAACTTTTGTCCAATTCAAATGTTACTTCTTCTATTTACCATCTAACAAAGAACACAGGTTTTACGACCGAATCGACCCGCCATTAATAAAATCGGAATCATTGACATGTTCAAAATTAGAATTGGAATGTTTTCCGAAACCCTTGAACTCCCCTTGCCGGGGAAGGTTAAATGGGTGAGCAGGACCGCAACTGCCGAAAATCACTTTTATAAATCTTCCGACACAACCGCGCTACAAGGATAAGAGAGTCTCGCTCCAGAGGGATGCTGGTAGTAAATATTCAACAGGGACCAGATAGCCCGTGGGATTGACCGATTTATGTCTGGATACATTTATCGTAGGCCATCGCTTCAATTCGAGATACCTACTTTTCGTAGCTTCCCAAGTGAAAGGGATGAACAGAATTTAACTTAACGAACAGAATTTTTAAAAGAAAATTTATGGACATGCCGGGTGTTTTTATGTAGCGGTTCAATATAGTTCTGAACCTAACTGACATAAACATATCATGAATCACATATCAGTATGAATCAAATGAATAACCTATAACCCGTCAATAATGACGTACTTTTACTAAATATATTTCGGCCGCCAGTTAAGTGATAATACTTCAATATTATTTTAACCATCTGTTAGCGTTAGTGACAGAATTGGATGAAATATATATTTTGATGATTGACTAATTAATACCAATGACATATGCGACGTAATAATGGATGTCTTATTATAATAGTTTAAAAAATCAAAATATTTAAAGAAATCAAATAAGTGATCAAAGTATTTTATAAAAAAATAAACTCAATGTTTTCAATAAATTTCATAATAATTTTGAAATCGTTCTTATTTTAAAAACGGAACGTTTGTCATTTAATTTTGAAAATGGAATGAGATCAGCCATTGGATAGAAAGTTACGGGCAGATATTCTAAAATATTAATTCTGGGAATGAATGTATTTTTTACAGATCATTTACGACACTCTTAAAAATAGATATAACATTTTATTGAGGTTATCCATAAATGTTTTTATTTTCAAATATTCTTGACTTATTATTTCCAAAATTATCAATAACGAATAGATAATAATAAAACATCAGGAATCACCAAACATTGAGAATCAAAAAATATGGATTTTTTTCAGATTATTTATTACACTCTTAAAAATATTAATAAAATTGTCAAGGAATTGTGACTAGTGGGAGGCACATAAAACACCGCAATTTAACAAATATTTTGTAAATTGAATTAATTGTATCTTTCTTCTTCTTCTTCTTATTCTACCCCTTAACCTAATGGGTCGGGGTCGGTACACCGCATGGAAGGTTCCAACTTTTTCTATTTTGGGCTTCGCTCTCCGCGTCAGCCCAATTTAGGTGCTACCTCGCATCGCAGCAAGGGCTGCTGCGATGCGAGGTAGCAACTATTGCCCAATTGTTTCCGCCAGCTCCCCTAGGACGGCCGCTATATCCGCTTTGCCAGTCTGCCTACCGGCATCCACAAGGTATGTCCCAGCCACCATAACTCTGATTTCTCGATAAACGTCAACAAGGGCTCTACTTCGAGATATTTTCTTATTTGTGTATTTCTTATTCTGTCTTTTCTGGTAACTCCTACTATTCCTCGTAAAAATCCCATCTCGGCGGCTTGTAGCCTTGAGCGGGTTCTGCTAATTCACTGGACAATTGAGGACTATTAATTATTTCACACTTAATTTCGTATAATTCGCAAAAATTATTACTAGCAAAGCTACAGCAGGTGGCGCGTGGACAAGAATAGCAAAAGATACGGAGGAATGGAAGAAATTGGAGGAGGCTTTTGCCAAAAGGCATACAGACAGAATGTCTGAATAAGGGCTATTATTATTGTTATTATTATTACAAGTAATTCGTCTGTGGAACACTTAATTCTCTTCTATTGCTTGTTTCGCTGTTTTTACTTTTAATGGCGTTGGACAGCTGGCGAGGATAAACTGACTCGCCGCGTGCGCATTTTCTAGCTTTTATATGAAAAAATGTTGGTTTATGAATATTCGAGACTGCTCTGCTAGTTTCTCCACATTTCAAAATTATCGATTAGTAATATTAACAAATTATTATATATAACAAATAATTATGAATCGAATTAATAACCTTCTGAATGGATTTGTTATAGATCATTTATTACACATAATATTTTGATGTGGTTTTCCATAAATAACGAGAACGGTTTTCATTGTCAAATGTTCTTTACATTTTTTTTTTCAAATTGTTAAAATGTAGAGTTCTTTTAATTTAAGAAAGACAATCGAATTAGCATTAGTAAGCCGTGCGTACGAAGCACATGGTTTTGTTGTGTTGGTGTTTATACCCGTAAACACCAACGTTTCGGATCCCGTTGCAGGGTCCATCATCAGGGCTGATATGATGAGTGTGTGTTGAAGTGTAGGTTAAGTATTGCCTTGCAATACCGTACCGATGTCAGGGTGTCTCCAAGTTTGTGTTATGTTTAATACTGGATTGCAGTACCGTGTCGAAAGCAGGGTGTGTGTGTTTAGATGTAGTGTGTTGTGAATCTACTAACAGTTGTCGGACTGTGCAGATCGTCGATTTGATTTCATACACAGAAGATTCTGAACGGCCGTGAAAACTAAGAACGTAAGCAACGTATATTCCGTGTAAATTCCATGCATCTCTATTTTTTTTTTAAACTAAGGAAAAATAAAAAAAAACTACTTTAAATAATATCACACGATATCTCTGTGACAGCGCCCCACGGGGATTTTTAGATGAAAAATCAGGATTAATAATTAACCTTTTATAGCCTGTTAATGTCCGTGGGGAGGATCGTTAGATACCCCCAGAAGGGCGCCAGAGAGTGGCAGCCATCAGCTGCCCCGATAGCAGCTCCCCCAACAGTCGGCAACGCTCCCTCTCCCATTAGCGCCAATTCCGACAGCGCGAAACGTTGCACCAAAAGAACATAATGGTGTGCCTAAAGGGTGTATATTGTGCCCGGAGGACGTCATATTAAAATATTACTTAATTAATGTTATCACCCCGACAAGGATTGATAAACTGAATAAAATATATCATAATTTTGTCACGGAACTGGTCTGTGAGAGTCAAATGAAA
>JADDOH010019363.1:0-20946 GCA_016648135.1 Agrypnia vestita
GACTTCAATGTTTGCATTTGTTTTTTAATCGATTTCAGTCTTTTAAACGAAACCAAAAATGTGGTTTTTCATACTTATTTCTGTGTGCGGACAAATATTTATAAGTGTGCGGCCGCACACCCGCACACCTTACGGCGAACATTGCTTACCGCCATTAAACACCACGAACGTTGCAATGTGTGACAAACACATCCTTCACATGTGACACAACAAACACATGTTCACAAAGTACTTTAGAACCCGTGAAGTTTTACTTACAAACTATCAAATTTCGAACCAAAGAGCAGTGTAATAAATCTCGAATTTGAGGGTGATTCTGGGATAGAACCTTGCACCAGTGGCGGCTGCTGTATATGTCACAGAAGGACAGATGGGGTTGAAAAAATGTGTCTCAAATAACTATCATAAAATGATGAAAACTATGTATATAAATAAGTATGCAAAAATGTGTGTTGCAATGCAATGCAGAAATATCAAAAATCCATAAAAAATGATCGATCGCTTTTTATATTACGGACTTTAAATAAGTAATATCATTGATAACATTTCATGGAGAAAAATACTGTAACGAGAGGCTTAAAAGAATTTACACACTGTTCGAATTCCTTGTAACATGTCATAACTAGGGTGATTTACAACTTTCGGGAAACGTCCAGAAATGCTTGCAACTACCGAGAAACAATGAGAACCTTCTCCTTAACACTAGAATAATCTAGAAAGTACGAAAAAACTAGCATTTTTGGGTATAACTACGGCGCCGGCCGCGGCGCAATAGTAGAGTTGTCGTGTTTGACAGGATTCCAGGATGGACGTAGGATGTAGAACGGTCCACAATTATCTACAACCTTCAATTGTCTACAAATGTCTAAAAACGCCTGGAACGCCAGTGAAGTTATCGTGTTTGACAGTTCGTTCAGTGTGAAGTACGCGCGAGACGACAGCTAGGTGTGCCCAGTCGTGAAACTGCGAAGCGACAGGTATTGAGCGATATAATCGACCAAATTTAATAACCTAATTGGCGAATTAAATAGATGCTATACATACTATGTACGAGAATTTGATGTAATGTTCTAGTGATTGTTAAATACGTGTTACCCAGCGATAATAAAGTGTTCATTTATGAGTGATATTTTGCGAAGTAGTACAATTTAAGGAATAACGTTAAGTTTAATATGCATTCTAAGTTATAGGCTCAGGTCACGGTTATTAAATAACGGTCTCATTCTGAGAAATGCACTTCTCGCCATTACTATTTGAGCTTTTACTTCTTACGATGGATCCCAGTTCTCTCTCATCCGTGCACCTAAGTACTTGTATTGCGTGACTCTTTCTATTGGTTCGTTTTTAATGGTTATTTTTGGCGTTGGAAGTGATCTTATTGATGCTTTTAACAATTTTGTTTTGCAATCATCTTTTGTTCATCTTCAGGCCATACTTGGTACACGCTTCAATCACGTTTTATACTAGTGTTTGAAGATCTTGGTATCGAAAGTCTTGGTCTTGAATATCATTAATATAAATATAAATAAAAAATATAACTTTATTCCAGTATGTGGGGAGGTTTGTGCAGTCCCACACATTCCATATAAGAGTAGGTACATACATTAAATTATCATATAAAAGAAAAGAGAAAGAGAAAAAATCATATAAAAGAGAAGAGAAACAAGTATAGGTATCAGTATTAACATGAAAAAAGAAATAGAAATATATCTAACACTATTATTTAAACTACTTAGAGGATATCTCGACTGTCCCAATCAACTGGACTTAATCTCTTTTCATGTTCCCTGCAGACGTACCCGACAAAACGTGCTCTTCCATGTTCCGAGAAATAGAGTATCCCATACACAAAATACATTTTTATATCGCGCATGCAGCTTTCAATAATAATTGTATCGATATTGACCTCTTCAAAATTGGTCTTATTGAATTTAAAATAATGCTTTAGATTACACGTACTAAATCGACTTTGGCCATTCACTCACCATACCTAATCTTCTCTTCCTCCACCCCTATCTTGACTCCTACCTCCTCATCCTTTTTCACCCATTATTTAACTCATTTCTTGATATACTTTTTCTTTTTTCACATTCAATTACTTACCATTATTCAGTCTTAACATTGTTTGTTGCTTACTACTATTCATTAATTAATTCAAAATAATTAACTTAAAAATATCTCATCTAACCTTGTTCTAAACATTTTTGAATCTTTTTAATTGGTCTACGAAATGAACACTATGTGTTTAAAAAACTGTTAAGATTCCTTAATAAATAAATAAATATTAGCGAGCGATGGCATGTCGATTATGAGGGGCCAGTATCTTTCTCCAGTGTGCATCAATGCTGGATGCTGGAGTAAGGCGGGCTTCCAGGATAAGGATATTCCCGGAGCTGTATATCCTTTCCCTCATTCCTGCCACCCTGGATCTTATGAGGGCTGCAAAGTTGGGAACACGCCCCTCAGTGAACATACCGGAAGCCCTGCAATATCTGGGAAGGCCAAACATCATACGGAAGGCGTTGTTATATTGTATGTGAAATCTTTCTATGCTGGTTTTTTTGTAATGTGTTCAGAGTTCACATGTATACAGGGTTATTTGTAAAACATTAATAACATCGCAGGACTATACTCCTGCCTTGATTATGAGTCGAAAATGTTCAAGCCATCTTGACCTAATATCAATAGTTATTGAGATAAGTGACATCGAAGTTTGCATTTTTTTATCAATATTTCTGATTTATTTTTTGTAAAACGTTGGACTATCATTACTTTTTAGCAAACTTTGATGTCGCATATCTCCTTAACTATTGATATTAGGTCATAATAGCTTGAACATTTTCGACTCATAATCAAGGCAGGAGTATAGTCTTGCGAGGTTATTAATGTTTTCCAAATAACCCTATATAACTTTGCACAGAAGGCAAGGAAAAGCATCCTTTTTACAACGGTACTTACAAAGAAGAAAATTTCTACATAGCATACTCGCTTTTAATAAATTAAATTAATTAATAAATTCTTGTTTTACTTAACTCCTGTGTGTCGGTGGTGTAACGTTGGTCTACATGTTATAGGAAATATTAAATATCTACCTTATTTACGAAAACTAATACGTCAAATTTTTTGTAATCATCGAATTGACATTTTCACACCAAAATGACTAAATTAAACTGTCACGAATGTAAAAATTTTTAAATTAAAATATATTTATTCATTACTCTCGTATTTTCGGCCAGTGTGTAAAAGAGAGCAGAATATTGCACGTCGCAGTTAGCTCGAGCAAGAAAGAGCACACAATTCCACACATTTCAAGTAGGACAGAGTTGGCGGTTGCTTGGGTTTCGGTGAAAGAGAAAACAGTATCGAAAGAGCACGGTAGAGTCGCGTAACAAGTGTTAGACAAAGGACTGCAGTCGCCGCGTCGTTGAATTTAGTTGGTAATGATACGTCGGCGTGAGCGCATGAAAATTCGATAGGCCGTGATTTTATCATAATTTACTAAAATAATGCAAATATGATGTTTATCTTACATAATTATATAAAGGGACCTTTAAAAAGTCTTATCTGTATTGAGAAATTTTTTTTTTACCATATATAATGACGAATTTTAATCATGTAACACTGTGTTACACCACCGTTCCCGAAGGTATTTTTTAGCACAGTCTTAGCAGTCGCCGCGTCGTTAAATTTAGTTGGTAATGATACGTCGGCGTGAGCGCACGAAAATTCGATATGCCATGATAATTTACTAAAATAATGCAAATATGTATGTTTATCTTACATAATTATATAAAAGGACCTTTAAAAAGTCTTATCTGTATTGAAAAAAAAAAATTTTTACCATATATAATGTCGAATTTTAATCATGTAACACTGTGTTACACCACCGTTTCCGAAGGTATTTTTTAGCACAGTCTTTTAAGAGTTAAAGAATACATTTAAAAACGAATCAATCAATAGTTATGAGACGACACTGCTGTGGTAGCGGCATCCACCCTACACATTACGCGATCGCAACCCTTTGGCAATAAATCACGCGGCACATACCCCCAACGCGACCGCGGAAGCCTACTTTAAATCGTTTGGACTAATTTTGCCATGGGAGTTAAATTAGCTGAATCGGGTAGTTCCTAAGCCTCCCAGAAAATAATTGGATGCGAAAACTCGTTTCAAAATTTTAATTAATTTTTATTTTATATTTTTTAGGTCGAATTAAAAATGTTCATTTCGCAGGGTATCTCATATTATCTTCATTTTTAATTAAATTTCTCAATAATTGCCGCAAATTTATTAAAATATCTGGGAGCTCTCTCAAGTTTTATACTTGTAATTAATTAACTGTGTATATTTAGACTTATTTCGCTTCTTATATCATGTTCGTGCCCGTATTAAAATTGTATCAATTTTTCAAATAAATTCTGCCAAAAAGCTTCCTATGATTTTAAAAATAAATACCTTATGGTGAAATATATAATCTGTTCATAAAATTGAATTCTTTCAATAACAAAATATTAATTTTTTTTTTACAAATACATTTTTTTTACAAGGTAGTGACAGTTACTTATGAATGTATGTTTCTCTATTACATGAATGTCATAAACTCGTGTGTAGTAAAGGAGTATCAATACATTTACAAAGAATTATGTGATAAAATGAACATATTCATCAGGTAATAAATATATATATATAGACAATCAAGTAATAATAATTAAGTAATAGGTATATATATATATAATAAACAGTAAGTGAGTAATAATTAAAGTAATAAGTATGTTATAAAAAGTAAGAAATAATAATAAGTAAGTAAAAGGTACATATATAATAAAAATAAAAATGTAATCATTTCTGAAGATAATTTTTCACGTTTTTTTAAATGATTCATAATTTTCCTCAGTCCTCATTTCAACAGGTAATTCGTTGAACCATTTCACACCTCTGAATGTGTAGTGATGCTGAGTAGTTGTGGTATGTATCACAGGGATATGTAATTTACCAAGTGTTACATTTCTGCTACTTGACACTCTTTGGGTCAGCTCGTTATCACTGTGAATACCTTTATATAGTTGAACTATGCAATATTGTTTGTAGATATTTTGTAAAGTGGGGACTTGGATATTGATGAATTTGTGATATTTGATTAGGTTAGGTTAGGTTAGGTTAGCGTTCGAAATGTGGACACATCGGAGAACGCTCCGGATACCCTGGACGGATATGGTCAGCAACACAGTTCTTCAAAGAGCTAGAGTGAATAGAGAATTGCTGACAAATATCAAAATCCGAAAGGTATCGTATTTGGGTCATGTGCTCAGAGGAGAAAAATATGAATTGCTCCACCTGATTCTTATGGGCAAGATAGAGGGTCGTAGAGGTGTTGGAAGGAGACAAATTTCCTGGCTCCGCAATATACGCGACTGGACGGGCATAAGAAGTGTTGGAGAACTGTTTCGTGCTGCCCAGGACAGGGACGCTTTCTCTCGGGTGATAGTCAACGTTGGGGGGACCTGACATGAAACCAAAAGAAGAAGAAGAAGGTTAGGTTAGGTTAGATTTGAATCACTTGGCTGTCTTGGTCAGTCATCTTCACAGGGCTGACTTTCTATACGCCAAGTTGCTAAACGTCGAGTGATTCTAGTTCAATTAACTATCGGCCTAGGCATCCAATTGGATACCGGCTTCTAATAAACGGCCTAGGCATCCAATTACCTGGCTTATTTAACCAGATGGCTGCGACATATATACAAGCTGTAACCCGTCAAAAATGACGGTACTTTTACATGTCGGTTCATAAGGAGTAAGTATTTATTTATTTTATCAAAAAAAATCATAAACAATTAATATTATATATAAAACAGACACAAAGAATTTCCGGTAGCGGGAATCGAACCCGAGCTCCCGGGCGGGAGTCAAATACTCTTACCACTACACCACAGCGGAAGACGCCGCGGGTTGCGAAGATATCGTTTATTAATCAACTGTTCGCGTCTTTGTTAAGTTTTATATATGTGGTCTATTTTTCAAACATCCCACACATACGTGGTGGCGTCTTCCGTAAGTCTGGGCGTTCGAGTTTGATCACTAGGGGTTCAAGCCCCGTCTGCGGCCGTTTTTAATGTGGATTTGTTAGTCGTGAGTTCGAACGAAATTACGGACGTTACACGAAGTTACGCGGACGGACGGACAGACAGATAACGAAATGATTATAATTGGGATTTCTTTAAATACAAATTGTAAACAGGACGTTTATGATCCAGATAGATAATCTTAAAATGGCGTTTAATGACTTTATTTTATATTGTTATTGCAAAACTGCACATGCAATTTGTGTGCAAGAATACATTACAGATTACTAAGTTAATCCCAATAAGAATAATTTCGTTGTCCGTCTTCTGTCCTTATCTTCCTGTAACATCCGTAACTTTAAAAAATATATTTTTTCTTTTTTTCCTCTTTTTTGAACCACAAACATCGGTCCAATGACAAAAGATCCAGAAAATTTGATCTAAATACCAAATGTGCTTGACAAAATTCTCATGTTCTTTTTCTTCGATCTGTTGATCTGTACTACAGAAAACTAGGCCTCCTGGGATGACGAGGTCCAGCTATCCCTCCAACTTTTCGGTGGTCTTCCTGGTGGGCGTCGTCCAGAGGGGATTTCTTTCGCTGCTGTATGCACGAGTCTGTCACTGTCCATTGTGGCTACGTGATCCCTACAGAATCTTCTTCTGGATCTACTCCACCATGCTATGTCCTCTATTTTGCAGATTTTACGTATGTTTGCATTTCGGACACGATCACGTAGTAGAGTTATTTTAGTAGAGGTAGTTTGATACATGGTTTTGGATACATTCATTGTTTTCTTTTTTGTTTTTTTTTTCTAGTTTCGAATTCGTTATTTGTCGTCCCGTACATCTATGTGTTGTATTTGCGTTTAAAATCTACCCTTTTCGTGTTTATAATAGTGAAGTTTTTTTTGTATCGGTAAGACTAACCATATTTAAAATAGGTTGTCAGACTGGTGATACACGCCTTTTTTGTTTTTTATTTGCGTTTTCGAACTGGTGAACGTTGCATTAAGCCAGCTCACATAGGTTTTGTGACCTGGGCCATCGTATTAAAGACTTCCATAAACGTTTCCACATGTAAATAACTTAATTTATGTGAGATTTCTATAATTTAACTTAACTAAAAAATAAGGAATTACCTTCAAAATAGCGTTAACGCTTCGCGTACATTTTTTTCTATCGCATTTGTCCTTTGTACACAAGATTCTGTTGCTTGCATAAATATGGGGATTTAACATAAAATAAATGTTGAATTTAAAACTATCAACCCCTGTGCACACACCCTCGAACACTAGCCGTCCCGGGAATGTAAGGAGCACACAAACTTGAGGGAAGTTTTTTATTTATTTTATCCAGTTGAAAAGAGATAACCACTCGCCCTAACTAGCCCCCCTTCTCCTCGCTCCCTCTAGACCATCGTGCCGCCTCCCTCCCTCCCTCTGGAGAACTACCCCTCAAAAGTTCTGACTTGCAGAAACTTGGAATATTGTCTAACAACCCTTCAGTGATGTTTGGGAAGAAATATTTGCAAGAAATACATTCTAATTTCACCGGTCTTAATGTTGTTTGACTTCTTGTGTTTATTGAATCTGCTCTAAGTAACACTTAAAGATAGGATTACAAGTATATACGCGATAGGTAGGTGTCACGGACATAAACAGTAAGCTGGAGGGACGACAGCTGAGATGGTATGGGCACATAAGGCGGAGACCACCAGACCACACGGTAAAGCAGCCAATGTATATGGAGTTTCATCGGCAGTCATCCAGAGAAAAACATAAGAACTCCTAGATGACTTAATGCTCCAAAATCCTACAGAGAAACAGCCTGGATGAAAGCGATACCCATACCCAAAGAAGATACAGCGTTACAACTGGAAGAACCGACCCCAACAGCCTAGGCCAGTGTTTCCCAAACTATGGATCGCGACCAACTGGTGGGTCGCGAGCGAATATTAGGTGGGTCGCAGTCACAACACGCGCAACGCATCTTGTCCGGGTCATGTCATGTTTATTATAGAAAACAAATTGTCAACTAAAAAAAAAACAGATTTCAATGTAGTGTCTGCATTGTCACTCATTAAACAGAGTTGAAAAATAACTTTAACGCTTACTTCGAAGAAGGGATCAAAAAGTTCGACAGGATAAACTGTATTTGTAATGCATTTCAAGACAACATAATGTCAACAAAGCAAGTGGAGAGCTTATTGATTTATCGGAAGATACGTCGATGAAAAATACCTTTAATCGCAAGCAATTAGCAAAATTCTGGCTTTTAGTTGCTGACACTTATCCCTGCTCACTACCACATACTTTGGGATTTTCTGCCATGGTTTCTATTAAGACTAAATACATAAATAAATTGGACGTATCGAATTCACTGCGATTAAAAGCGACTGAAATTGAAGTCGACGCTAATGCTGTTATGACAAGAAATAGGCAACAAATGCATCCTTCCCATTAAAATATCACATATTAATATTCTTCGTAATGAAAAATTTTGAATATATTTGAACGTTTTTCTTTTTTCTTTTAATTGAAAGGTCTTTCGCATAGCTACAATATGTATTGGAAAATGTGAGGAGGTGGGTCCCGAAAATTGAATTATTTTTTTGGTGGGTCGCGGTCCTGTCAACTTTGGGAACCACTGGCCTAGGCGATGAGTTGGGACAGTGCAAGGAAGAAGAAAAATACGATTGAATCAGCTCTGAATCGGAATAGTCATGAAACCTGCATATTGCGGGGTCCTAGAAGTGGTGGATGATCTATCCATAGCAATTTTTGTACAGTCATTTGCAGCAGGTTGATCCATGATGCTGGAAGTCGTCTAGTGTCTTCTAGTGCCACCGTGTCTCCGCAAACATTGGCGTCTGACAAAATGTTTATATATGTAATTTTTTTTAAATGTAACTGCACTCCATTGGCTTTCTTCCTTCCATGTGTATGGACTTGAATAGCACGTATTGATTCATATAAGCACTTTTCATTATCGCTTCGTGTGCATACTCGACCCGATTCCGTGTTGCAAATAATGTCCAGTCGACAAAACAATTACGCCATGTACTCAAGTATTTTTGGTCAAGATTGGGTCAAGCAGTATTTTTGTCATGGCAATATTGCTGTGTCAGGTCAGGTAGTTTTTGTTTGTTTTATTTTATTAAAGTTAAATTTCTAGAGGGGCGTTTGGAGTGAAATTTGAGAATGCGACGACATCTTTAACAAACTATTATATTTTTACAATATTTTTATACGTAAGTATGTTTTAAGAACACACTTACTGTTACTTACTGTACTTACTGAAGTTACTGGATTTGGTCCCCAGAGGGATGATTAACTAATTAAATTATAGAAGTCTCACAGAGATGAAGCTATTTATATACGAGAAAAGTAGACGGAAGTCTCTTATACTATGGCCCAGGACTTACAACCTATATGAGCTTAAGAGATCACTCTACAAAATGCAACGTTCACAATGCACTGGACGTTCTTGTGATGGGATTGGTGAACGTTGCATTGCGTAGAGTGATCACCTAAGCCAGCTCACATAGGTTGTAATCTCTGAGCCATCGTATATGAGACTTCCATCTACTTTTTCTATAATTTAATTAAACTATTATATTGTAAGATTGAAGATCTCGCATGCGGTAGTGTGAAAGGAAATATTCTCACCCTACCAGGAGAATCTTCCAGTATTCAGGCAATGTGTCATCATCGCGTTTTAGGAAAGTTTGTTGCGTACTGTGTAAAAGTAGCACAGAATGGATAGCTAATTCAATAAAAAAAACGGAGAAGTGTCCGCATCTTCCTTCGGTAAGACGGGCTTAGCTCTAAGCATTGCACGGCACGGCACAGATGGCCGCCTCTTGCGATGCCAACACGTTGAGCGTTGGGCGGCTGGACGGCCGCGGCTCTGAAAACGTGGACAGCGAATACCTGGACGATTATTGACAGGACCAGCGCGGCTCTCGCAGTTAATAAAGGCAGCCAGAGCGCGACCAGCGGAGCGCGACAAATTATGTTTTAAGTCGCTGCGCAATCATTTTATTGAATTCATTCATCCAGAAGGAGATACGGGCGGCGCGGAAGAGAACGGGATCAAGTCAGTTTTTAATTAACGTTTTTTTAATGGACTTAAAGACATCTGCAATCTTTTCTCATAAACTAGTTAGTTTATATTAGTGACGCAACGAACACGAATACGAAAATTCGTATTCGCCGAATAGTAGATATACAGTCGAAAAATGAGAAAATCTGTGAATTCATTTTGATTTGCGCATATTCCCATACAATCGGTCTCGGCTATAAGGAGCGCGATTCCCGGATACACGGAGCAAATTTTAGAAACCCTGCAAACATATTTGCTTGGGTTACAGAAAAAAAGACAAATACCTACTCATAATAATGAACTTTTTCACTTTGCGGCTCGCACTTAATTAAGGTTCATTTTATGATGTACACAAACTTGTGTCCGAAAATCCCACGTGCGCAGGCTAGCAATAGTTTACTGAAGGTTGAGAATACTGACCATATAACTCCGATTATTGGGGGTTTAGAGAGTAAAAAAAAGTTCATGGTGTTTAGTAGGCAAGATCACACGGGAGCACGCCTCACATTGAATGGGGCTGGTATAGAGAGAGTGACAAAGTTTAAATACCTTGGAAGTATCCTAGCGGAAGACCTCGACCCAGAAACCGAAGTCAAATGCAGAATTGAAGCATCACGAGCTGCTTTTAACAAAATGAGACAGATATTCTGCGATGACAATCTTAACCTGAAACTTCGACAGCGACTGGTCAAATGTTATGTATGGTCAGTCCTGCTGTACGGAGTGGAATTGTGGACCCTCAAAGTGAGTAGCATGAACCGGCTGGAGGCTTTCGAAATGTGGATACATCGGAGAATGTTCCGGATACCCTGGACGGATATGGTCAGTAACACAAGAGTTCTTCGAAGAGCTAGAGTGAATAGAGAGTTGCTGACAAATATCAAAATCCGAAAGGTATCGTATTTGGGTCATGTGCTCAGAGGAGAAAAATATGAATTGCTCCACCTGATTCTTATGGGCAAGATAGAGGGTCGTAGAGGTGTTGGAAGGAGACAAATTTCCTGGCTCCGCAATATACGCGACTGGACGGGCATAAGAAGTGTTGGAGAGCTGTTTCGTGCTGCCCAGGACAGGGACGCTTTCTCTCGGGTGATAGTCAACGTTGGGGGGACCTGACATGACACCAAAAGAAGAAGATTGGGGGTTTCCAAAATGTTTATGGTGGCAGTTTTTTTTATGCAGTTTACTGTATTAGCATTTAAAAGCCGAATCAGTTAAAAGCGAATTGTTCTATCGGAAACATGTTCACTAACAAACGAAAGTGTCTCTAGGTTCGCGAAAAAGTCGAAATTATTGGCGTCAAAAAGTCTGTAAAAAGTTTTCACAATCGTCTTCTACAGTTTCATCACTCTGGAAAGATAAGGATGTTTATTTAGCTGCTCTTGAAAATAACATCACACAGTCAAAAATGGCTATATATAGTCCCGGCTATAAGGAGCAAATGTAGCTGGTCCCGTCGCGTTCGCTGTAACCGAGTTCGACTACCGAATATTCGTATTCGCCGAGTATCATCACGAATTTAACTGTAAATAGTTGCGGATATTTTATACGAACCGTATATTTTTCCGAGAAACGATCCTCGACGTTTCGTTTAATGCTTATTCAACGTCATCAGGAGGACGACCTTTACGCGCGGAGATAGAGGGCGGACTGATTACTGCTTTTGAGGCCGCAAATTATACTCACTTTGTTGTGGAGTGTTCACTTCTTCGACAATAGAGGTCGCCAGTGTGCAATATGTACTAGTTACGTCGGCGGACTTTTCTGCGACGTCTCTCAAGGGTTGAATCAATGTCGTAAGAACAGGGCGCCAAATACTTGATAGTTTGTAACTGTCATCTCTATTGAATGTTTTTTCGGAAAAACATACGGTTCGTATAAAATATCCGCAACTATTTACAGTAAAATATGTCTAACGACCGTAATAACAACCGTAACTCTTTAATCATCACGAATATTAAAAACAAACTATTTATAACTGAGCGTAACGCAAATTACGGTTTGGCTGTGCACCGTGTATCCGAACACACGGGGGTTCCCCTAACATTGAATGAATGGATTTGTTGAGTTCTCAAGTTGTCAATTGTTACTTGTTTCACAGCACAACATGAGTTCTTTCATCTAGTTTCGTTGGGTTATTAATAAGGTTAGGTGCTGATTTCAAATAGTTTTTGTTTTGTAATACGTATCGTTCGTTCCATTTTATTTCCGTTGTGTGTAAAAGTGTTAACTCTTATAAAATAATTTCAAATTAAATCTAACAACATGACCTCTCGTGAGAGTGAAAAGCCTTAACATTGCTTTAAAAATTCCAGTAAACATAGATACCTCATTAGTGGTATATGGATATTGCTTTAAAAAAAATCCAATAAATATAGATACCTCATTACCGACCTCTGTATTTAATCAAGTGAATGAAAAAGCTTTGGACGCCGGTGGCGCTAATGTCAATTACAACACATGTGAAACAGATTGTAAAACTTAAATATATATACAACTTCCAAAAAAAATAATTGTGATACTCTATCATGGGTGAAAATGGTGAACGTTACATTGTGTGAAATGATCACTTAAGCCAGCCGTACGATAGCTCATAAGTCCCATGAACACCCAAAAACTTCCATATCTACTTTCCTATAATTTTTTTTATTTCGTCTCTATGAGACATCTATAATATATTTATTCATTTATTTCAACGGTTACAAAGCCTATTACAATAATTTTATGTTGCACTAATGACCTTATAATATAAAATGAGAGAGGAAGTAAAAGATGTAAGATAATAAAGATAAAAGATGTAAAATACAGATTTAATATAAAATAACAGAGATAAAAAATAATAATAATTACAGAGTATATATACAATAACAAAAGTATTATTACATAATGGAGTGCGGTACATAAAGATCTGGTACCGACACTAATGTATGGAAGTGAAGCCTGGAGCTGGCAGAAGAGGAACGAAAGTAGATTGAATGCAGTGGAGATGAGGTCCCTTAGACGTATGTGTGGTAAATCCATGTATGATAGAGTAAAGAATGAAGATATTAGGAATGAATGTAAAGCTGATCGTAGCATAATACATTGAATAAAAATAGGATCGCTCAGGTGGTTTGGGCATGTTGAGCGAATGAATGAGGAAAGAATGGTAAGAAAGATACATGATGCAAGTGTTGACGGCGCCAGATAGAGAGGGCGGCCACGGAAGACGTGGCATGACCAGATTAACCAGATACTGGAAGATGGTCCTGTTAGAAGCCTGAACAACCGTCGAGCTTGCCTGCGAAGATGTATGAATGTAGACGAAGCGAAAGTTGTATGTCAGGACAGAAGAGTATGGCGCCCTATCCTCTCTGCCTACCCCCACGGTGAAACGGCGTGATGGTAAGTTAGTTAGTATTAAGAAGAAGCAATATATATTCAATAGTATGAAAAAGTTAACAAACGTGAATTAATTACAATTTATGAAATTATGAAGCAACAGATCTTGATTAATGATGTCACTCAGCTTACAGCACCGGAGAGAAAAGTTTAAAACGTGAATTCAATTCTGACTTGATTCATTTCGCGCCTGAACCCCTCATATCTGTCCGCACATATTCATTTTTCCGCCAAAGCCGAGGGTGGGAGTGTGTGTGCGGGTTTATTGAAGGTAATTCAGAGTAAATATTGCCGCACGAGAGTACGTGGCGTCCACGAGTGTACGCGAGAGCGGTCCGCATTGCAGGTGCCGCTGTTATCTGCGCGGTGCCTGCCGCCGCCGCCAGGTGTCTCCGCAAACAATGCCCTGGCGGCGGACGCGTCAAACTAAATGTCAAAAAAATTGTAATTTTTAAAAAATATTTGGAGGTGGTATAGTCCTCCGGTTGTGGATAAGAATCTGAAACTGTAGGGGTCACCAATGTGGAAGCTTGACTCTCTTTGTAGATCATCGATGTGGGTGTTACCGAGGATGAAGTCGCGATGGTTTGACAGAATTTATTTGAGTAAATCCATGACAAAAGTTACAAGTAAAAGGTATACAATTATACAGTAACGAATAGTCGAAGAGCGAGAGCTTCCGCTGTACCAGAAAGCCACCGAGAAGTGAGATGATTTGTTCTGCGGGCGCGTGCTTATATAGTGATCCAGAACAAAGGAATCGGGGGTGTTATGATTTCTTCTTTACTCGGCCGCGCGTGTGGGTATTTAGCCTAGATCAGCAAGGTGCATTTCGTCACTCCGATAGTCCATGCCCTCATTGCTTTGTACTCGGTCATTGGCCCGGCTTACATTGTCGCCTGTTTGCCTTGCTTAGCGATCTTGCCTCAACCTCTGTATCGAGGGCGACGGCCTGCCGTAGTCGATGTCAGCATCTGTGGTAACTCATTATACGGGTATCTGTTTGTCTGTGTCTCGGGCCACCACAAATATTTTGGGGTTTTTGGTCGAGGACGGTGTATGATGTGCTTTGGAGAAGTCGCTTTTGGGGTCACCACCCGTCCTGTAACGTGAAAGTCGTAAAATGCTTGATGATTTTATTCTCTCGATAACACAGTTACAAGTTTTACACGAGTACGATTACATTAATATTAATAATAAACTGTGGATACGTAACAAGCGTGAAATTGTGGCAAGTCAAAAAGAAGGTAATTGCCTTACTTGCATTCGATATCGAACGGATTTTCTTTAACTATGAATAAATCACAACGTTGTTTACTTCACACAATGACACTTTAATTAAACAAATTAATTAAAACGTTTTCGATGCTTACTGCATCATCTTCAGTAATATACTAACTTAAGACTAGAAGACATTTTATCTACTACATGGGGCGGGAGTTGTCGGGAGCGGGGAAGGGGTAGGCGGAAAGTGAATGTTGAAAATGGACTTTCTTTGTGATTGGACGCGAATGCATGCCGAAAAAAGAGTCCCGAGGAAAAAGGAACAGAGTGTCGTACACTATTGTAAAAATGGGTATGTTATTTTAGTCACCGTGACTTAAAATTACCTGATTTTTCTGCATTTGCTACATTTGTAACCAGGATAGTATGGGAATAACGTGTATATTTATAATACGTCAACGATTACAGAGATAATGATAGATACTCGATGGACTAGAGCCTCCGACGTACGCCGGGAGTCGATGTGAGACTGACATGCCCGTGTAGGGTGTTTGCTGCTTTTTATATGTTTTGCGAACAAATAACTTTCTTGAAGTCTAGCTGTATGTGTGTAGGTATTGCCGACACGATGGTCTTCATAATATGGAGCTCGAGTATCTTGCTGTACCTTGATTTTATTAATACCCCAGAAGACACAAAACCAGAAGATGCATTATGTTGTTGATTATGTAACTTAGATAGCTCTGCTACTTGAACACTTTAACTAACTAACCATCACGCCGTTTCTCCGCAGGGGTAGGCAGAGAGGATTGAACGCCACACTCTTCTATCCTGGCATACCACTTTTGCTTCGGCCACATTCATGCATCTTCTCATACACGTTCTACGGTTGTTGCGGCCTTTAACAGGGCCATCCTCAAATACTTGTAGTACCTGATCGTGCCAGGTCTTTCGCGGACGCCCTCTATTCCTGTTGCCTTCGTGTTTTACATTATGTAAAAACCCAGTTCAGAGCGTCTCTCATTAATAGTTAAATAAATATTTATTTATTTATTTTTATTTATTTGATTATTTTCCATTTGTTAATATGAGTTACTGTAGTTAATATATTAATAATCACTGCCACACCAAGTAAAACCTGTTCCGTTGCAGTTATTCTCATTTGATAGTTCTGGTAATAGAACAAATAACAATAGTAAAGTAGTATTAATGTAAAAATGAAAGCAGAATAAAATTTAGTAATATATACAATCATAAGAATACATAAATCTTAAAGAAAAGAAAATATACAAACAAAATTATAATACAAATTTAAGAAGATAAAAAAATTAATACTATATTAGAGTATTCTTGAAATTATACAAAGCAGATTTTGCCAATTCAGAGGTCAAGGGCGGATCACTTCTTCAGCAAACCTTCTACCTGATATTTTCATAAAATTAGTAATACGGTGCTTAAAAGGTTTGTGTATTGTAATTTCTTTAGTTTCACTTGGTAACTTGTTAAAAACAAGCGGGGCTTTGAAATTAAATTGTCTTTGTCCAAAAGACGCTTTTATTTTAGGTACCTCGAAATTAATTGTATTTGCCAGCTTTGCAACCCGTGTTTGTTGTGTACGCTTAAAATTTACCTTGTGCTTGTGGAATTTTACAAGTATGGTTATAAGGTATAATTGTCTCGGGTCAAGAACGTTAAATATTCCAAACAAATCATCTGAAGGAAGCATTCTAGATTTCTTGGTGAATATACGCATGATGCATTTTTGTGACTTTGTCAGCGAATCCATGAGTGATCTGACACACCCTAAATAAACGAGTGTATCCTTAAACTCAAGTAAAAGAAGAAAAAATAGAAGATGCAGTAGCATTTAAAAACGTATTTACGTCAATACAGATGAAGAGATCCAACGCCTGCAATGAAATCTTGACAGATATAAATATTGACATTAGAGTGTTTGGTTTACATGTGTAATCAAATAAATCCCGATGTCAATAAAATAATATTTGTTTCTCAATCAATCATAACTTCGCGCCTGAATTCCAGAAGTCATATCATTTCACACCAAACAGTAAATAATCGATCGCACTGCACGGGTGTTCAGTTGGGTTTTTCAATTTGGTTTTAGAAAACAGGAGCCTTCTAAAATAAGAAAATAAACAACGCTGCTAAAAACAAAAACTGTAAAAAATAATTGTTAATAAATAATTACGCCAATAACAGAATGTTAGTAAACTTAGTAAAAACCACTACCAGATTTACGGTCTACCGGTTTCGAGACTTACCCGTCTCTTCGTTAGGACCAACACTACATTACTACATTCACAACACTATACACCCCAACCATAGTATTGTAAAACTGTCACCACTATTGTTCACATGCGTGTTAATCTTGTCAGAGAAGTTGAATTGTGAATGTAGTAGTGTAGTGTTGGTCCTGACGAAGAGACGGGTACGTCTCGAAACCGGTAGACCGTAAATCTGGTAGTGGTTTTTACTAAGTTTACTAACATTCTGTTATTACGTCTAACCACAAAGTTAATGCTTTGAATATTAATTATATTAATAAAATTACGCCAATTTTCACTTGCTGGTTTTTTTCGAGTTTCGCCAGGGTATGCTTGGATTCAATAGTTTAGAGACTAGAAGGAATGTGTATTTGATTAACCATTTTTATGTATTGTTGCGCGGCATGATTATGTAGAGAATCGGTTTGTATGTTTCCGATAATTACCATAGACATCGTTAGCATAGATTGTTTCATATTCCAATATACAGGACCAACCTGCCGATGGTTATGCCTGTTGGAAAAGCTACTGCTATGCTGAACTATATAACTTTGGACATTGGTTTGGTCCTTGTTTTAATGTGAATTATTTTATAAATATGAATGTTAATTAAAATTTTATAACATTTATATAATAAATGTATGTTTGTAATGTATGTATTGTATACCAAATAAATTGAATTGAAATGATTTGAATACTATTAAGATCGACCTCCAAAGGGTAGATGATTGCCTAGCACATCTAAACTACAAAGACGATGAAGTCATGAAATCATTGGACATGAAATCATCTTATAAAACCCAGGATCAAAAAGTAACAAGGTTTTGTCATTGTTACTTAACTGTAACTGGTTGCGGATATTTTATACGAACCGTATGTTTTTCCGAGAAACGACTCTCGACGTTTCGTTGAATGCTTATTCAAAATCGTTTCTTGGAAAAACATACGTTTCGTATAAAATATCCGCAACCAGTTACAGTTAAATATGTCTAACGACCGTAATAACAACCTTAACTCGATGTCCCTAGCATAGTGCCTATATAGTGCAATATACCTGTAAAATCTTCTTCTTCTACATTGTTTAGACTTGAGAGTCTGTGCAGGAGTCTCCTCTTGTGATGCTGAATTCCAGCTATCTCTTTGTCTCTTCGAGGGTCTCCCTGGTGGGCGCGGTCCATCTGGTACGCCACGCGGAGCTATGCATGGTAATCTTGTTGTGCTCGTTCTCTGTATGTTGTAGTACCAGTATCGTCGACGCTGTCGCCCCCATCTGACTCCATCTTGAACCTCGCAGACTTCCTGTAATGTTTTTCTACCTTTCGTGTATGCCTTCTCAGGCGTGGCACACGGGATGGGGGCTTGTAATAAACGAACTCCGCGTCTTCAGACACTGCGTTTATTAATCAGTACAGCGGTAGCAACATCTGTTCTATATGAGGCCCCGAAAACGTCTGCGCGACGGCCTCTCCCAATGCGCGTCCCCACTAACCTCCCGTGCTGCGCGCGCATCTCATACCGTGCGTCGACGCCGCACACCAAACCAATCTTATACTTCCCTTAAAGTATTCTGCACAAGCTTTGAAATGTATTAATTTATTTAATACACGGTACAACGTACCATTAAAAAAAAACAATGTATATAAAGATGTATAGATTGATAGGTAATAATAAAAAAAGGAGATAATATAGAAATAGAAATATCTATCCAAAACAATTAATAAAGTGATATAAAGAAAAATAAAACATTAAGTGAATAACATAAAGTATAACAAAATTACATCAAATGAAATAATAGTTATCAAATCAAAAATGAAAGTCAACAATCAATAAAACTACAACAAATTAAAATAATTATGTCTGAAATTCAAGAAGCAACAAAATTACAACAAAATGAAATAATTGTAAACAAATCAAATCTGAAACTCAAGAAGCAATAAAAATAACAGTAAAATAAAATGAAATGTAAAATTCAAAAATCTAAAAACAAGAGATAGACATGACATCAATAATTAATTATACACGACCACATCGTACAGAAGAGCTTTCTTGTAGGCGGCTAGTGTTTCCGAAAAAACAATCGATAGGTAGCCATACTCGTTTCCTAACCTATGGAGACTTCTAATTGGTGAGCTATCATCGCATTTTAAGCAACGCATATCCGTTGATAATATGTAAAAAAGTCTGGTCAGTGCATCGTTGGATAGGAAATAATAGATCACCACAGAAACAGGTGTTTGATTCACAAAAACACGGCCGAAATAAATCTGGAATTCTAAAGATAATATTAACATTGCGGAGATACCAATATTTACGCAACATACACAAACATAAACTGTAATATATCTGACGTGTAAACAAATACACAAAACATATATCCCCTTGCAACATCTCAATCTGAATCTGTACATCACAAACAGCCAGGGACCAAATGGTCAGATCTGCGAATACGAAGATGAATGTGAGACTACAATAAAAATTTGATGACAATTTTAGGTCCGTGACAGTGATTTAAGTACCCGTCATTAATCAATATATTATAGACGCCTCACATTATATTTTTATGGGAAAGTATGTATGGAAGTCTTTGGGTGTTCATACGGCTTACGACCAATCGTACGGCTGGCTTAAGCGATTACTTTACACAATGTAACGTTTGCCATTTCCATCCGTGATAGAATACCATGTCTATTCTATTTTTGGAAGTCGTGTATATTTAAATTACACGACACGTTACGTATATATGTTGCAACAATCTGGTTGGTTGCTGGTTGCTAGCGGGGTTCAAGTTTTTTAAGCCGTGATTTTGAATGAAATTACAGACGTCACAAGAAGTTATGGGAACAGACAGACAGATAGACGAATAGACGGACAGACGGATAGACGGACGAATAGATGGATGGACGGACGGACGGACGGACAGATGAACAGACAACGAATTTATTATGTTTGATAAGATAATAATATAAGAAAAAGTGTGTACACAAAATTATCTAATGAACAGATGTATAAAATGTATGATGAGATATCGAAACACACGAAGAATATAAATAGAATTATTGTAAAAATTGTATATAATTGTAGAGCATAAGATGTATAATATATTACATTGTAGATTGTACCATAGTTTATATTATATTATAGATTAAGATGTACTATTATTTTTCTTTATTTTATTTAATAGATAAATACATACGATTCTTTTTACAACAATGATAACTAAAATATATTAATAATCAAATTATTATATATGTGATATTTACCTCAACAAAAAGAATCAAGGTTCTTGTGTGTGTGGTGAGGGATAATCACTTACAAAGGAAAAATTTATATCAATAAAACAAAAATTCTGATTTACAAAAGAATTCCTATGTTAAATTTGTTAAGTAGGAAAGTAATGTAAGATATTGGAAATATAATCTATGTTAATGGACAATGAGAATTATAGGTATATAAAAGACGTGGCAATATTTGTTGCATATTCTTAAAGCGGTACTTTAACTTATAATATTAGGTCCTTACATATGAAATTGGCGTTTAGTATGGGAGGAACATACAGCCGATTTTTTTTTATTATAATATATTTATTTAATCAAAGTATGTACCATTGCTGTCTATGCACTTTTGCCATCTCATAGGTAGTTCATCGATCCCTTTACTAAAAAAACCATTCGGACGGGAATCAATAAAATCTTTGAAGGCGGTTTGGACTGCCCCATCGGAGTTGAATTTTTTCCTTTGCAAGAAGTTATCCAAATTTCTAAAAAAATGGTAATCTGTTGGGGCAAGGTCCGGAGAGTACTGTGGATGTCTTAGACATTCCATTTGAAGCTCCTCTAATTTGGTAGCCGTCTGCTGTGCAGTGTGTGGTCTAGCGTTATCATGAAGCAGCA
>JADDOH010019364.1:0-11970 GCA_016648135.1 Agrypnia vestita
CTTACGAGGCACACTGTTTCGTTGTATTGAGTGTTTATACTCGAAGAGAGGTCTATTTTTTTGGTTTGAAACCACTTTTTTGGGTTTTCACAAGATTTTAAGGTTTTATCTATGAGTTTGAATAAGCCTAAATTATTTTGTAATTTTATGCTCGGTTCTTGGAAAGCTGTAGATTTCTTTTCTGAAAGCAGTTTGGATGAGCCGTTACTGAGAAACAAGCAAAGCGTTACTGAGAAAATATATTCGACATCATTTGCGACTATTGTAAGACTCACTCAATTTTTCTTATCAAAAATCTTTCAAAGGAGCATACTATTGTCACAGAGATAAGGTTAGATTACTTCAACATCAAAAATATATAGTGGTCTTAATCATTGTTGGAGATTGCTTTCTAAATATTTGATTGAAATTTTGTCTAAATGTATAATTAAGTTGATAAAATATTATCTTTGCATTGTTTTAAAATAAAAATTACATTGACGACTTTGAATACTTGCTAATCTAATCTCATGGAAAAATTTCATATGATTCTGTTGCTTTAGGAGTCCAATTTTTTCATACTAGCAATAAAGATACCCTGCGCATATAACACATAACAAAATGAATATTTGTACATATAGGTATATTGCATCCTAAGTATTTTTGATGCAATATTGTATTGATGCAATGATGTAACATTTTTTATTTATTTTTATTGATTAATTTATTAAACGCTCTTTGGGTTTTTTATATACAATGAAGGGAAGGTATTACAATATTAAACAATAGCATAGGCTACAGTAAGCATTAGTAGTACTATGCATGAATATTATTATTATTAACACGCATACTTTCTCATGAAATCTCATCAAATCATTTCAGGAGGTTTAATCGATATGTAATCTATCGTCCCAGGGCAAAATAGGATTTCGCCCCTCAAGCGGTTTCGCAAACGCTTACGGTGCTGTACGTAAGTGGATACACTTGTTGGGATCCCAGCGGGGCCGAACGTATCGGCCGTGAGAGCCTTGCTTTAAAACTCAAAAGTCTCTCAACTTTCGAAAATGTAATTAAACCATTTTGCCGTTTTCAACAAAAAATATCACAAAAAGAAGATGTCTAATTCAATAAAAATTAATATTATATATCAAAAAGCGACGTAATATTGCACTGTGCTCGTATGAGTAAGACGCTAATACAAGTTAAAGATAAATTAATTTTAAATATTATTTAATGTTTTTTCATCATTTAATAGTAATTGTGTTGAAAATCGTTCATAACCTAACAAAAATCATCATAAATGATAAAAAATATTGAAACAATGAAACCATTATCATAAATTATGTTTCACATAAAATAAAAACATCAAAGACCAATGTAATCTTTGATAATTTGACAATTCTGTTAGTTATACATAGGACGCACTATTATTTATTATACTAAGATATTTTTTCATACCCTTAAGTAGCTTTAAACTAAATACAATAAATGTAAAATGTAATTTAATATAATAATAAATATTTATATTAATTTAATAAAAGTTCATTCACATTTATTTTGTTACGCTTTCAACTTTGGCTTCATCTTCCCAAAATAACATTTTAAGTGATTAAATAAAACATAAAACGTGTGTTTGAAATAAGGAATTCACGTAGTACAAACACGAGAAATTGTTCATTGGTATAAATACTATAATTACGAATGTTTTCGTGATAAAAATTCAGAATATTCTGGTTAAAGTTTACTAGGCTATTCTACCGTGTGTATACGATTTCTCTTTCATACATTTCGGATTCCATTTATGGGTTTATCATGATGGAATAATGATTTTGAAAATTCGAGTACCGGTTTCTGTAATAAATGCTATTTCTAAAATAATGTACATACCAGGTAATACGGAATAAATAGTCTTTACAATTTATTAATTAAAAAAAGGACGTCTATTCAATATTCTGTCCAATTCAAATTTATAAATTTTATGTAAGTAGTCAGCTTCGTGTCGATTTTTTAACCTTTGTAGAAGAGCTTTTAATTTTTATTTAAGACAAGCAAATATGAAAACGTAAAATTTTCTAATCAAATATAAATGATATAATAATAAATGATATAATAAAATCACAGATTTTACTAGTATGTATTTTTGTAAGCAAGTTGATATAATTTGTTTAAGAAATACTCATTAAGTACTCGTAATATTTTTTCCGTAATGTGGTAGTTTTTATAAATGTTTAATTAATTATAAAAATAATTTGTTATTGTTAAATTCTTAATAAATATAGTAGGTACACGCTAAATGCTAGAGGAAATATTAAAAAAATAAAATAAAATAAACCATACAAATATAAATATGAATATTAACATACTTACACCTTACATCTAAGGTTTTTATGGCTATGATACTCGTAAACAAAGTATTGGAAAATATGTCCAACTCATTTTACACGCTATACAAATATCAATTCTTTGTTACAATATTTAGGCGTACAAATTTATTCATATTTACTTTACAAATACTTTTTTCATCAAAATTTTATTATTTCGATCAAACTAGCGAACACAGCAACATTATGTTCCAGTCAAATATGTCATACTATTCAGGTGACAAGATGTTATTATAAGAAACTGCTTGTCATCTTTTTTATCCCAATCCTCGGCTATTGTCGCGAAGTTTTGTATTTTCAAACTCACCCCCCATCACTCATGAAAGCATTGACACACATACTTACATGACGTCCAACGCAGGGTGGACGGAACGTCACAGTTTTTTTACAGAACAGGTTTTCCAGAAATATACCTATATTTTATACATTTCTTATTTTTTCCATACAGAGGTCGTCAACGTTGTCAGATTCTTTTGACATTTTATTTCTTTTACTACAGACTAGCTTCACAATTCGGCTTTGTATATTTGAATTCATATGAATATAAGTTCCATATTCTCTTTTATTAAACTTGAAAAATTGATCGTTGCAAATAAAAAAGTATCCGTATACAACCTAGTAAATATCAACGCTCTTTTTCTTGTTTATAGTTAAAAAATAAATTTAAATGCATCATAGAAAAATACAAAATTGATGTTAAAGTCGAAAATAGTCGCACTCCAGGCGGAGTAAGTGTGAATATATCATGACTTCAGGGCACATGGTAAGAAATTTTTAACTCATTCGAATAAAAAAAAATTCTACTTTATAAAATACTAGGTTTTTGTACCCGGCGTTGTTCGGCTTCAGGATTTATGTAATTAAAAGTACGTTTATTATACTCTAATAAAAACAATGTTTCCATTTAATCTATGCTGGGATGGATAGGATGTCCAGGAGGGAATTGTGGCCTATGTATTCTGCCGGGACCTAAAGAAAAAGAACGTAAAATTTGGATCAGATCGGCAAACGGTGTAGATTTGTACAGAAAATATATCAGGTGAGGGGGTGGGTTAAAAGGGGGAAAGGAAAAGTTGTATTTGTTACCTGCCGGCTCTTGAAGAATAAAAATGCAAATTTTGAGTCCGATCGATACAGATTTGCATTCAAAATATATCAGGGGGAGGGGAACGGGTAAAAGGGGTGGGAAAGAGGTAAAATATCGCCTATATAACTTGCCGGGTCCTAGAGAATAAGTTTCCAAATTTTTGAGTACGATCGGTCGAACGGTACAGATTTGTATTGGGGAGGGGAAGGAGTAAAAGGAGAGAACGTTACCCGCCGGGTCCTATAGCATAAGTATGCAAAATTTGAGTTGAATCTGACTAACGGTGTAGATCTTTACAGAGAACAGACAGACAGATATTGAGTTTTATAGGTATAGATCTATATATCTATCTATGTACGCGACGCGATTCGCCGCGTACGTGGGGGATGGCGGGAATATTTGGCGGGAAATGGGATAAAGAATAGGAAGGTTAAGAGGAATAACGAGACGAGAAATGTATTGGTCGAGAAGAGGAGGGATGAGAGACTCACCTTTGTCTCTCGGCGTCCTTACAGGTGTCACCTCACCAAACACGTGATTCACTCGGTTGGCCACCAACACGCGTTGTTCGATGGTGACAAGACGAGATAATGTTTATCGGATGCATAATTAAAACACAAGATGAAAATTTATAGAGTAGGAGGCGAGAAAGTCTGTCGTGTGGCACTTTAACAACGAGGTAGCGAGACTTATCGAAACGATAGGTAAACTGATACTGGTAGAGAATTCAGTGTTGCCACATAAAAAAAAACAATATTCTGTAAACAATCGATTTCTGTGCCAAAGTGTTTCGTTGCCCACGTATCTATTTAAAATATAGATATTTTGTCGAGTTCACCATGTTTCCTTTTTTATATTTTTAAGAATTATTTTTCCTCAACAGATTCGTCTTCTTTATTATTGACGACAAACACTAACGTTTATGAAACGCTTAGAAAAATTTTAAATACAAAAATGAACGTTGTTAAATAAATATTTACTTACCTACCCACATTTTTTTTTACTTATAAAACCTAAAGCACAGAATTACTGTAATATTCTTATTCACAAATCTCTGAAAAAAAATTGTTTTCTATTTTGTAAAAATGTACCTTCAGAATAAAAAGGTTATACATATATTCACTTTTGGCTTTTTAAAACATTTGACACCCTTTTTTATTAAATTTTCTTTATGTCACGAATAGATGGACATTGTTATTTATATATGTTTATTGACTAGTCATAAATTATCTCAGTTTTTTACTACGCATGTGTGCATATGTACCTTTATTTATTTACAAGAAAATTTACTTAACAATAAAAAATATGTCAACAAATAACACAGTTTTGAAATCAATCTGATTTTAAAACTGCGTCAATTGTTGATCATTTAATAAAGATAAATTATAAAAGTCTCACAGAGAGAAACATGTTTGCAAGTCTTTTTATACGATGGCCTAGGGCTTACAACCTGTATGAGTAAGTGATCACTCTACACAATACAACGTTCACCAAAACAGATTGAAAGTCCTTTGCCAAATTATAAAGATGTAAAAGACTTCCACAGACGTCTTTAATATTCATTGCTGTGTCTCTGTGAGACTTCTATAATTTATCTTACTTCTATTTCTTCTTACTCTTCTTGTACTCCTTATCCTAATAGGTCGGGGTCCCTGTGCCATATAGAGAGTTCCAACTTTTCCTATCTTGGGCTTCGCTTTCCACGTCGGTCCAATTTAGTTGCATACTCGCTTCGCAGTAGTTCTCCAACTGTTTCCGACAGCTCCTCCTAGAACGGCCTCTTAGTCTTCTGGTTTTGCCTGAAATATCCGCTTTGGCATCCTCAAGATATGTTCCAGCTAGTGTAAAGGTTTTTACTTCGAGACATTCTCTTATTTGAGTATTTCTGTTTCTGCCCCTTGGTCACTCCCACTATTCCTCGTAGAAATCCCATCTCGATGGCTTGTACCGTTAAGCGGGTTCTTTTGGTCAATACCCAGCGCTCGTGGCCTTACACTAGGATTGGTTTAAAAACTGATTTGAATACTGCCAGCTTTGCTCACTGGTTGAGCTCCGCTTTTCTAAGTACAGAATAATACAGATAATGGGCTACCTGGCTTGCGGCTCTTATCCTCCTATCCAATTCACTTTCTTGCCTTCCATCTTGTAATTATACCGAGGTATTTGAAACTGTTCACCTATTTAAGATTTCTGTTCTGGCACTTTATATGACATTGATCTTCGCTTCTGCCAATTACCATGATTTCGGTTTTATCAGCGCGCGATTTGTTTCCTCTTCGAATTTCCTCTTCGAATCGAGTCTCTTTGAAACATCTCTGGTAATTTTTCCAGCAAGAAGATTCATCTGCAAATAACAGTCTCTTTTTTATTTATCTTAATTACTTTCTTGTGTAACCTCATGGTGGCGTATGTAAAAAAAAATAGCCTTAACTAGGCGAACACACTTGCTTTGACATTGTCCTTTTTGTAAAATTGGCGGTGAATAAGTCAGTATTCCTTTTCAGAAAATACGGAATTTTCTCAATTGTTTCCAACTGATCGGTAAATGCATCCTCGTTGCTCTTCAATTGCGGTCAATCTTCATCGGACCTGTTGAGTCTATTCAATTTCACAGAGTGCTCACACACACGCACACCTATGTACGGACGTACTACGGGAGGTTGTGTGGTGGCGAGAAATTGGCATTGTTCGGTGCGCGATCATGATTGCTTCTCTGGAAACTGAAATCCAGCAGCTCCAGAGGGAGGGATTAAGTTCTGGCGCACAACTGAAATAGTTCAGTAATTTATAAATGTATTATTTGAACACAATACGGCAATCCTTCTGATATGTTATGTTGTATTACGTAAATGTTGAGCAACTCAACAAATTGGAACGCCTCCAAATTATCATCCCATTACTCTTGGCTCTACAACCCCTGCTGGATCTTGGCCTCCTCAGGAGTCTTCCTCCACTCATCTCTGTTTAGTGGCAGCTCTCTCCAGTTCAGAAGCTTCAAGGCAGATACGTTTTTGACGACGTTGTCGCTCTATCTTAATTTTGGCCTTGCTAAGCTCCTCCACCTTCAAAATATATGTATCCGTTTCATCTTCAACCTCAAAAAATTGATCACATCCCATATTTTAGCAATCTTCTACTATAATCCAACAATGCCATATCATTAATGTTTTATCTCTACTTTATAATGTTCTTTAATCCTTCAATCCTCACTCACCTCAGTACCTACCTGAAATCTAAATTTATCTTTCAATCTAATCAGGGTCTTCCACTCCGTTTAGCTCACAGTACATCACTATCCGTCCCCGTCCATAATATTGAATCCTTCAGCTCCTCATTCGAAGTGCAGTCGGGTAGGTTTTGGAATTTATTTTGCAGATATTACATCATTACTATCTTCAAAATATATCATACACCATAAACCATAAAACATAAATGTCTTCTTCTTGCACTCTGCAAGCTGGTAGTTCCAAGGAGACCCGGAGCCACCAAGTTTGCGGAGCGTGCTTTCATAATTGCAGGCCCAGCTATGTGGAATCACCTGCCTCCAGTGTTGCGATCCACAGAAAATCAAGAATCTTTTAAGAAGAGGCTAAAAATTCACTTCTTCAAGATGTCACATCTGTAAAGCGCCTTTTAAGCGTCTTTCACGCAAAAACGGCGCTATAAAAATTATTATAAACATAAACATAAACATCAACATCAAAAACAGACTAAAGAAATTTCACAAAACTTAGTTTTACCTTTCCATGTCCTCATACATCTCATACTCATCTCGTTGTTATCATGCAGCAATTATATACCTCGGTAATTACAGTGTAATTATAAACCACTGTAATTATATACGGAAATCTATTTTAATTCTTCCACTAGATTGGTGGTCGGTAGGAATAAATTGCCAACGGGCACTAAACCCGCCACTGTGATAAAAATTTTACAAGATAGTAGAATCCATAAGGAATTAAGCACTCTCTCGAACTGTCCACCGGATTCTAGAAACATCGAGAGAGGACATTACCTATAAAAAGAGATCGACCGACTACTGCGCACTCAGAGTTGACAGTGTACTATCACCATGGGATGTGAAATTGTACGGCGCATGTTGCAAGCGCCTGTGTGATTCCAGCGATAGTAAATCAAGAAAGTACCTACCGACAAGCGAAAAGTTTTCTAATGCGAACCTAAGCGATTCAAGTAACGTTTACGAGAGACAAGTTATTCAGGAGTGATAAAAAGTGCAGTGTAGAGTTTAGAATGAATTAAGTGAATTAGTTTATGATATATGCTAGAAACATTTGTATTATATGCTATATTATTATTATTATACTACATTACCTTATATACTATATTATTTCAAATTCCCTGCTAAAATATATACATTAATAATATTGTATTTGATTATGTTTTTGTTTTTCATTGGTTATTAAACATATATTATTTATGTCATGTTTTTATCTGTTATTATGCTTTTTATGTTTGACATACAATTTTAAATAACTGTTACACAGCTATAAAACTACACCGACACTCAGAAACGTGCCCAAGGGCTAGTTAAGTAGCAATGCCAATAATGTTAAAAAACTGTATTCAAGTTAAAGAAATATTTGTTAATTTGGATTTATTGTAAATAAATTTAAAAAAAAGTTGAATTTAAGGGGGATTATGTGGTGAGATGGATGATGGGCGACATCTGTTGTAAATTCGTGTAAATATGCAGCGCACGACACTCGGCGTGCCCACTAGTGCATTCGAGAGAAGACGGCCGCGCGTTACTTCAACGGTACATTTGTTTTCCGCTATTAACCTTGCATGCGGACATTCGTCTCGTAAAATCGTATTTAAAATCGCGTAACCTTTTTTAAATAAACCATTGTAACTTTAAGTACCTTCTACTCACGCAGTAGCTTGATCGATCATCTATCTCATTTGCCCTATCTTGAATTAGTGCCGAATTAATGATTGATCGAGATGCGGAGCAATGCATCACTAATAGCCTCACGGTAGGAACCCTTCTAATATCTGATACTTGCAATAGTAAACATAATTGTAACTTGACTCTGGAAATTTAGGCAAATCACAGTGCCTCATGTCGTTGGCTTCAATGCTTTTGTATTTTTATTTTGAGCTGTTCCGTGATTTTTATTTTTAAGTATAGTTATGTTTATGTAATATTAACAGAGTGTTAGTTAAATTAGTATAAACCACTACCAGATTTTAGGTCTACCGGTTTCAAAACGTACCCGTCTCTTCGTCAGGACCAACACTACACTACTCTGTTCACAACGCTATACATCACAAGCATAGCATTGTTAAATTAAACAAAAAAAAACAATGAATGGAAAATTTATTTGGTTATTTATTAAATATTAAATAATTTAGAATTTTTTTACATTAGGAAAGCGGTGAATAATAAAGCACCTCTAATAAATAATCAAATAAATTTTCCGTACAGCCCTTTGTCTAATTTAATTTTTGCAAAAGATTTGGTAACACCCACTTTAGACCCCGCCCCCTCTCACTCTCTCGCCCTCATAGATTCCTGATCGTTTAGTAATCGAATTAGTGCATGCTTGTCTTCGACAAGTTTAACACGCATGTGATAAATATTGGTGAAAGATTAACAATACTATGGTTGTGGTGTATTGTGTTATGAACATAGAAGTGTAGTGTTGGTCCTGACGAAGAGACAAGTACGTCTCGAAACAGATAGACCTAAAATCTGGTAAAATTGGTAGTGGTTTATACTAATTTAACTAACAATCTGTTATAATTACTTACCACAAAGTTAATGCTTTAAATATTAATAATATTCATATAATTTTATTATCTTTTATATGTATAATTTTTATACTTTGTAAATTATACCTATAACTAAATATGGTATGTACTTATGCAAGAAAATGGAAAAGAAACGTGCCGACAAGCTGTACAAGGCTTAGCACGATCTACAATAATATAAAATATACATAAATCATACAAAAAAAGTAAAAAATAGTACGAACCGATATAGGACATGCTATATTCAGTCAAATGCAATAAATTTTCGTATATTTTTTTGACATCACTTTTTTTGGATAAGTATGGGGATTAGAAGCAAAAGCGCTGCTTTGCATACGACAAAACTACAGGATGAAGTGTTTGAACGTGACTATCCGCCAAACAATGACAATAGGTAACTGATTTGAAAAATATGGTTGTGTATTTTAGAAGAATTTTTCAAAAGCACATTAATTTTAAAAGTATTTTAAAAAAACCTTACGAAAAAATATTTTTCCAACTTCTGCAAAGTGTTAATCATTAATATTCCATACAAGTTACTTTACTGGTGGTCGTTTTAAAATAACGTTTTACAGAAAAATTGAAAAATTATGTTGCTTACCCAAAGAATATTTCTATTCTAAATTGAATTCAGAAGACTCTCCCGAAGTTTTTGCTACTAGCCTCGAGACTCTCTGTATATTCCTTTCCATACTGGGGATATAAATTTTTTGTGATGAATTTGAGCCGAAAATTACCTTCATCACTAGTGCTTCATAATAATATAAAGTATATATATTATGGAACATTTCAATCTGTTAATAATCTTATTTTCTTATTTTCTAGATACACTTGAAGAAAAGGAACGACTTCTTTAAAGTAGGACGGGAAAAAAATCTTTAAGAAATATTTCTTTTTAATCTGAAAGGCGCCAAAGGGCAAATATGACATGTAAGGGCGATATTATCTTCAAGAGAAAATTTTCTAAGTAACACATAATTTATTGCTACGTGAATCCACATTAGATTTTTTGTCTGTTTCACAGATAATTAAATGGGATACTGAGTTACTTCGTAACACTGGTGATTTATCGAATATTAAAACTTTTATAAGAAATCGTAACTAATATCTTGCTGTGTAATATAAATCTCTGTTTATTGATAAATTCGTTTACTGTTCTCGCCGGAGCGAAATCAAATTTATCAAACAGCTTTTTATTCACTGGGGGATTACGAAATATGAAGCTCTCTCCTTATGAGATTTGAAGGAAAGAGCTTCTTGATTATCTTAACCGGATTTGCCCCCTCGTTTGTCAGACATCTTCCACAGATACATCATTATGGTTTTCTGGAAGTATTTTGAACCTAACACATAACAGTCCTTGGAGAGAGAATAGGCGTGTTATCATTTTAACCTTCTATAATATAAGTACACGTCTACTATTACCGAAAATAATATTATTTCACTAATAAACTAAGTACCTATTCCGCTAATAATTGCATTGTAATCGACCTACTTTTTATTTCGCGGGTGTCATGGCATCTACATGACGTCAAGCCTAAGTAAACAGTTCAAGAGTCACGGTAATGGTTACTTAGGCGTGACGTCATTCGATCTGACCGGTGTTTCAGTTAAAATGGCCGAATACAGAATTTTATACTTTTATTTTGTTGAAAATCTTATTAATCTTAGTGTATATTAAAGCTGGATAATTTTTTAGAATCTTTTCAGAATATTCTCTTATCTGAAATCACTAAGTCTTTAATTTTGAAATTATCATTTTCATCATGCCTATTGAAAACGACAATTTTTTATGGAATTTTATCGTATATTCCGGAAAGTTCTGAAACCCGGAAATACTGGAGGGGCCCCGTTTATTGCCAAAATGCACGTATTGGGCGTTCACAGGTATTAAATGCGCCGCGCACAGCCAAAGAATAAGCTTTTGTTTTGACAGAAGCTGATATCTGTGAGCGACAGAGGCGAAGGATTAAATAACCGAATATTCGAATGCAGTGACCTATAAGCGAATAGTAGTGCAAATGATTTTTCGAGATTTTTAAAGACTATCGGGAAAGTTCACAAATACAAATATTGATTTAAACAGTTTCAAGTAAGCTCGTAATTATTGCTCGAAATATTTATTTTTAAAATCCTATTCGTCAAATAATATAAAAATATAGAATTAGGAAATTACGGACGGAGAGCAAAATTATTATTATTGGATATATGTAACGATATAATAGGTGACGATAAAAAATGAACTAAAAACATGCACCATATAAAACACAGTAAATTAATTAAGTCATAAAATATTCGGCAAGCACAAGTAAGCCCTTTATAACCATAATTATAAATTGGTACGATATACTGATAAATATCAGCCCACATCAACACAGGCCCATTATCAGTCAAAAATATTTCAACTTCTGTGACCTTATGTTAATAGGAAGGGATGTAAGAAACTGCAAACATTGATTTTTGTAAAAAAATTAATTAAATTATTTGTTTTAATCTATTATATTCATTAATTACACCTACATGCTTCGGAAAACTTTTCCATCGTCAGGGTCTTGTATTAATTCCACTTAATTGTTCCAATAATTTTGTGTAATCAAGAACTTCAGCAATAATATTTCAAAATAATTTTTTAAATAATTTAGAAAACCAAAAAAAAAAACAACATTCATTATGATATTTTGATATTTATACGACACCCTGACTATAAAAAGGATTTTTCAGAAACATAAAGGTGTCTACAAAATTGCT
>JADDOH010019365.1:0-18731 GCA_016648135.1 Agrypnia vestita
TTGTTATTGTTATTGTTATTGTTATTGTTATTGTTATTGTTATTGTTATTGTTATTGTTATTGTTATTGTTATTGTTATTGTTATTGTTATTGTTATTAAAACGATGATTAAAACGATTGAAAACGACATTTTAAAACAAACGAACAAAAATAACAACAGAATCAGAAAATAACAAACTGGTATACCAATAGCTCTTACCAATATGTCATACCAAAACTCTCAGCGGTTAACCTTCTTCTTAAGTCTTCGTTCAGCAGTAGTGTGGTGGCCGTATATGTCTAAAATTAGCATTGTAACAAGCCCTCTAATAGCAGATATGTTCCTGGACAATTTACAAAATAAACATTTTACTAGTAAATCACCTGTGGTAAATAATGTTTTATTTTGGAAGAGATAATGAATGAAAGATTTGAAATTAAAATTTATTCAGTATGTTCCATATATTTGTAATTGTCTATAACATCTATTTGCCGTACAAGTACGGATATATCAATTTAAATATGTATGTATTATTATACTATAATATTTATTTTACTTATTCATTGTATTATTCAATATATTTATTTTTTTCGCGAAAAACCCTGCACGATAAGATTTATTTATTTATTTTTAATTTAAAGACTATCGACAGGTCAGAATGAACCTAATGGATAGTCATTTAGGACAAGGTGATTAGTACAGTTAAAATTTACGATAATACATTAAAATAAAACATTAATACATTATACAATATAAGTATAGTACAATAAGTGATACAACAAATATTGTAGGATTGCCCTAAAATTTAAAAGCTAAAAGCTTAAATATGGCGTTTTATCCTCTCTGTGTTTTATACATACATATATGTAGGTGTATTTGTTTTTTTATCACGACGAAACGATCGTCTTAGAAATCGTATTTTTTAAATTTTAAACTTATTTTGTTGATGCTTTCTTGTGTTGTTTACTATTGTTGACAGTGAAGCGGTTTTGTGTGGACGTCTCCCCGCGCCTCTTGCACTCATATGAGTGTAAGAGTGGCGTGGGAAAGATGACCACTTTAGCATAAAAATTCCGAATTGGGTGGCGAAAGTGTAGGGTCGGGGAATAGGGGATCTATTTTTGCTCGTAAAACGGTCCTGGGTATGTGGTGGTGGTGGAACCCTCTTCGCTGATCCTTTGAGTAAATTAATTTTTAATTTCTCGTCGTCATTTCTAGCGTCATCTATAATAGCCGCTGCGTGTGACGCCGCGGCGTGTGGGTTAAGGAATCCTACGCACGGATCTTCTCTGATCTCGGTGTGCAGCGGGGGTCAAGTGTCTCCGGGCGACGGTAACCTCAGGAGACCGGATAAAATGTCTCGCACCACAGCCACGAGGATTATTTCTTCAAACGCTGCAACGTTTTGAATTGCTAATGAGGTCGGTTCGATTGCAATTCGCGAAATGCTCACGACACCTTCGATTGTTTCAGCTTTTGGAAGTCTCGCGAGAAGGTGGGATTTCTTACACTATATAAATATAACTAGCAGGAAAGCAATCGGCTTCGCCGATTGCTTACTGCTAGGCCCTGCGGGCGGCTATTGTGTTTGCTGTGCAGCAAACACAATTGTTTACCTATGCCTACGTCAGCCGCTTCGCGGCCAAGTGTATCTGGCAAACTTCCATTTTTGCTATTGTGACCGCTTCGCGGCCTGCAGCCTGTGCAGCAAACACAGTTTAGAAATAATTAAGACAAAGTATTTATTCAAAATTTCTAACCGATTAATAAGTCAGAGCGGAATAAACCATAGTTCAATAGGTAGGTACCTACTCTCTTCTCTTCTCGCAGTGTTGATTACTTTTATACAACATTATAAAAAATGAATCTTCGTTTAATTTTTACATAAACAAATTTGAATGTTCAAAACCAATAATGTAATTAAAATTTCAACAAAAAAAATATTCTCGACCGTAAAAAAAAATTCGATCCTGCCAGGATTCGAACCTGGATCTTCTGATCCGCAGACAGACGTGTTTTTCATTGCGCCCCCGGACGCGATAAGTAAAGCGGCAAAATTATTGTATACAAATAGAAATCATCATCCAAATGCAGAAACGTACGACATTGCTTGGAGTAATTATAATATAGATAATTTCGCTGTCTGTCCGTCTGTCCGTATCGTCCGTAACTTGCTTTATATCATTAGAGTTGACAAGCAACGGCTCAGGCAACACGCAAGGGTCACCCCCCCCCCCCCCCCCCCCCCACAGCAAACTACATTCTTATAGGTCAATTTAATCATTAAGTCCCGTGGTTTTTTTACGGGTGTACAGCTGTTATTGTATTATATAGATACGGCGTTGACCTTGGAACCCGCGCAATCCACACTTGCCCAGTGATATTGTGATTCGTGTAACTTGTTATAACGATACGATTAATTTTTATTTAATTATGAACATTATTTCGTATTTTCTTCATCATAAAAAGTGTATTTTAAAATCGTGTTGACTTCATAGTTTGTCAATATATATTATAGATACCTAACTCGTAGAGACGAATTAATTTTTTATGTGGGAAAGTAGGTGTGAAAATCTTTTTGGGTGTTCAAATGGGTTACAGCCTATCGTACGGCTATCGTAGTTATGTTATATATATAGTTATGTCATATATGTTATATATGACATCTACGATATATCTTGATTAAAGATCTCCCCTGGGGATATAATCCAGTATTGTGTTCTTGAAAAATTGAACATACTCAAAATATTCATTTTTGTGTTTGATGTTTTTACTTCGAAATCTAGTGTCACACTTAGAAAGATCAGGTAAATAACGATCTTCGACGGTTTTTAAAAAAAAATCCTTTCTTCTTCTTTTCCATTATTCAAATAAAGCTAACACTATATTATTATTTGTTCAAAGGGAATGCAAGTTTTTCTCCAAGAGTATTTATTACATTTACAAATAATGTCCAAGAGAGGTACATGAAAAATATTAAATATAATCAAAGCCTCATATATATGTTTTTTAAATAGAGATAGTGAACACGGAATACGTGTCACATCAATATTCTTACTATTTCAAATTAAGCTAAACGCCTGTGCTATGAAAATAGGACTAACTTGCTGGAAAGAGATTCGAACCTGCGACCTTTGGATCACGAGGCGAGAGTCCTAACCACAAGACCAACAAGCTACTCATTTAAAAGCTAATTGCTGTACAGGGTGTAACAGAGCTAGTCCACAATACTTTACAGGTGGATTCCTGCATTGATTACGAGTCGAAAACGTTGAATCGATTATGACCTAATATCAATAGTTAAAGTCATGTGACATCAAAGTTTGGACTTTTTATTTTTTGCAAAACGTTGAACTATCATAATAATTTCACGAATATTCTGCAAAGTGCTGCTCAAATAAAACTCTTCTTTCATAATTTTCACCAAATCGTTTATACTCGCATATCCTACACATTCTTGTGACGAAAGTATATATTTTTAATTTTATTATGTTATTAAATTATTAGTAGATAGGTACTCATTCAAATTAACTTTGTCATTGCTTCAAATAAATATCTATAATGTGCTTCATATTCGCTCGCATGAATTTTCCACAAATTATTTTCAGTCAGTATTTTTATGCAAAAGCGCTATCTGCTTTATATAACATATTCAGTAAAAAAACATACCATTAAACCGTCGGAAGTGTTTACATTGCTGTCAAGATCCACAAAACTGTTATTTCGGATATATGTTTGAATACGAGCTGTATTTTCAGCCAAGAAAACACATTAAAAAGGGCCAAATATTATTGCCATTCGGCAACATTTTACATTTCTTATTCCAAAGAAACTTTTCTAGATACTGTGTATTTTCTGCCGGATGTGAATAGATAGATACCGAGAAATATTGTTTTCATTTCTTCACAATCTGACCATGGCACATTTTTCTGTTCGCTCGCATCTTCAAAAATACATCTCTAATAAACTGTTCATCAGTGGCGAGCTCTAGCCATGGACTTTTGTTATGTTATGTTTTGTGTTAGTAACAATGTGCTCTAACGCCACTAGAGTTTGTGTTAACTTACTTAACACTTTTTACTTAACATAACTAAGCATAACTTAACTTAAGTAAGTTTGTGTTAAACTTAACGTATGCGCTTTGCCTGGGAATAAATAAAATCTTTCGGAAAAGTTTTGTTGTAAAAGAAGGTACGCAGTGCGATTCATTTTCTGTTCTTGAAAAATATTTTGAATAACCTATCATTAGTTAAATCATTAAGTGAAGGTTAAAAATATTACAAACGGACGACTGCCAGTTTCTTTCACACTTGAGTAGTACTTTTTCACAAAAATGCAACTTTTTTAAAACAATAAGAAAAGAAATTATAGCGTCAAAATATCGGTAAAAAAATTTACATGTTATACGCACATTTTAGTATATTTAAATTTGTTTGATACACCTTAATTTGGAAATTAATATCCACGATGGTTATTGACTCACGTCAGTGAGTTAATCCACGTCATGTCAAAAATTTACTTGCCAACAGAAAAAATAATATTGATTTATGAAAATATGCATACCGATTTCTTTTATTAAATGTCATTCTTGAAGTTACCCTAATAATAATGCTGTACATAATATTTCTACACATTAAAGTTTTTTTTTTTTAAATCAGTACGTCTTGGTTATTTAACATTTTTTCATACGATTTTGCTGTTCTCACGTATAGATTTTCATTTTTTTTACTGTATACAACGCACGCCCCTGCTGTTCGTACAATTTATTATGTGTTTGAGCATAGTATAATCAAAGCTGTAAGGCTCCATAAAAATATTTATAACAAACAAACATTCATATAAATGAAAATAAAATCATCTTTCATCTGGCGTGCGTCGCTCAAATTTTTCTTCGTCAGTCAAATTTCAAGCCATCGCGATCCACAGTGCGCGCCCGAAATTTGGGCCTGGACAAAAATAACTCCGAAACAAAAGGAGCCACAGACGGCGGCATTTCGTCAGCTCTGTAAATGGTGACGCGACGCATTGATAAAAGCCTTCCGTGATCACGTAACGGCGGTGGCTGGGAGCCAATGGGAGGCGGCGCTCTGCCGGGAGGCCGGGCCGGTCCTGTCCACCGGCGCCATTTTAGGAAGTCCACGACGGAAACGAGTATCGTCGGCCGCTTCTGATCGTATTGGCATTCTAATAATAACCCCCGGAGTCGAACTGACGCAGGTGAATCTTGCAGGATTTCGGACAGCGCAAAAATATCTCTAGACAACCCAACGTCGGAAGGAAATCTTGTACGATCATCATCTCTGAGATCCCAAACACTATTCCACACAAAGGTCTACAACACCAACATAGCTTATTTCTCTCCTCTACCTAGAATGCTAAACCAGTAGAACGAGGTCACGTCATGTGACCCCAACATCGACATATTTCACATGACACAACCTCAGTTTAAGAGAGAAATTATATAGCTCCTGACCAAAAATAGTTTGAGCGTGTAAGACGGATTCTTCGGAAATCAACCTAAACAAAATTTTTATAGCCACCAAGCGCGGGTGCACATTTTCTGACTTAGTTGACCTGGGAGCCTACATGCCTATTATGTCGTGCGAAGAATGTGGACTTCGTTCATCTTGTAATCACTTATTGTAGTATACTTATATATTAGGTCCTTACATATGAAATTGGCGTTTAGTATGGGAGGAACATAAAGCCGATTTTTTTTTTATTATAATATATTTATTTTATCAAAGTATGTACCATTGCTATCTATGCACTTTTGCCATCTCATGGGTAGTTCATCGATCCCTTTGCTAAAAAAACCATTCGGACGGGAATCAATAAAATCTTTGAAGGCGGTTTGGACTGCCCCATCGGAGTAGAATTTTTTCCTTTGCAAGAAGTTATCCAAATTTCGAAAAAAATGGTAATCTGTTGGGGCAAGGTCCGGAGAGTACGGTGGATGTCTTAGACATTCCAATTGAAGCTCCTCTAATTTGGTAGCCGTCTGTTGTGCAGTGTGTGGTCTAGCGTTATCATGAAGCAGCAGTGGCCTAGAGCGATTAACCAGCCTCGGTTGTTTAGCAACTCGCTTTTCCATCATGGTTTGCAGTTGCTGACAATAGACATCTGCCGTAATCGTCTGGCCAGATTTAAGAAAACTGTAGTGAACGACACCAGCACTAGTCCACCAAACGCTCACAAGTAACTTTTTTGGAGTCAATTTTCGCTTGGGGATATGGTTTGGCTGGTTCGGCAGGGTTCTGCCATTGCGATGAGCGCTTCCGATTATCGTACAGGATCCACTTTTCATCACAGGTAATGATTCGATTTACAATCCCTTCATTATTGTGCCGGTTGAGTAATGCAACGCAGCAGTCAACGCGCGTTTGTTGATTTGCTTCACTCAATTCGTGAGGTACCCACCTTTCAAGCTTTTTCACCTTACCAATTTGCTTCAAGTGGATTAAAACGGTTTTATCACTAACACCGCAGCCTGCAGCTAACTCGGATGTGGTTTGCGATGGATCCGCTTCCACAATAGCCTTCAATTCTTCATTATCAACTTTGGTCTCCGGCCGTCCACGGGGCTTGTTCTGCAGGTCGAAATTTCCAGAACGAAAACGTTGGAACCAAAAACGCACTGTGTTTTCTTTTGCGGCACCGTCGCCATACACATCATTAATCCTTCGAGCCGTTTCTGCAGCACTGGTGCTACGGTGGAACTCGTACTCGTAAATAACGCGATATTTCAAGTTTTTCATTTTGTGAACTGAGTGACGCAAAGAAAAAAACAATTGAGGAAAAAACAAATGAATTATAATTTTCAAAACACAAATACATGAGTAAATAGCTGTATAAATTTGGATTTGGAATTCCTAACCAAAGAGAAGATATTTGAGATCAAATTTGCCAGTACGGCAAAACGCCAATTTCATATGAAAGGACCTAATAGTATAATGTATTAATGTTTTATTTTAATGTATTATCGTAAATTGTAACTGTACTAATCACCTTGTCCTAAATGACTATCCATTAGGGTCATTCTGACCTGTCGATAGTCTTTAAATTAAAAAATAGAAATAAAATAAATAAAAAATAAAATATTTATCTCCATATCAGCATTGCCCCGGTTTTAACAAACATAGTCAGGATTGCCCCGGAACAAACGGGTGACAGCGCAAAGGCTGAACGCTTTACCAAGAATTATGTACATTATTCTCTGTGTATGTGGCTGTACAAGGATAATAATTGAAGACGTCCCTTTGAAAAGGGTCTGTTTAGTACATTCGATCACTTAGTGATTATTATTTTAAAAATGGTGTATATAACAGTGTGCACCGTATGCGGTATTTTATTTTTCATGATTTCAACTCAATATTGCCGAAATTCGACATCAAAAGTTGGCTAACGAGGAAAAAATGTCTATATTTATTTGGTAGTAACAAATAAAACAGATGCCGACAGTTCTACGATGTCACTGGGATTGCTTAACAATATGAATAAAACAAAGAAAACGTAAAATAATGTCCGTAATAGGCAAATGAATATTAAAAAATAAAACTGAAAAACTGTTTTTTATTTCGCTGTATGTTTTTCTCTCTCCTGTATTTTTTTTTGGCATATAGACCCTTTTTATAGGGATTCCTTCAATTGTTTATCAAATAAACAAACAGACAACATGAACAATTTTTTTTTATTGTGATGAGTTTTTTTTTAATAGTCGGGTTACAAGTGTTGTCCTCAAATCGCAGGCTCTTTTTTGATATCTATTTGGGTATAAAAGGCACTGTGTTACAGAAATACGCTAAAGCGATTTAAAGCATTCGAGATGAGGATGTCTTCTAACAATAACTTGGATTGTATTGGATAAATTGATCAGTGACGTCAATTGCAATTTGCTGGCCGTATCATGAGACATCCGGAAAAACATTAAAATAAGCAGCCCTGGGAGACAGAGGACATCCTGAATGTGGAAACTGTCCTCTGTAATATATCCTTAGAAACTAAGTTTCAAAATTGCATAGCTCAGAAATTAAGAGAAAAAGACAGACAGGAACTTTTTACTGCTTTTTACTACTATTTTTTTAATATCTTCTCTTTGGTTAGGAATTCCAAATCCAAATTTATACAGCTATTTACTCATGTATTTGTGTTTTGAAAATTATAATTCATTTGTTTTTTCCTCAATTGTTTTTTTCTTTGCGTCACTCAGTTTACAAAATGAAAAACTTGAAATATCGCGTTATTTACGAGTACGAGTTCCACCGTGGCACCAGTGCTGCAGAAACGGCTCGAAGGATTAATGATGTGTATGGCGACGGTGCCGCAAAAGAAAACACAGTGCGTTTTTGGTTCCAACGTTTTCGTTCTGGAAATTTCGACCTGCAGAACAAGCCCCGTGGACGGCCGGAGACCAAAGTTGATAATGAAGAATTGAAGGCTATTGTGGAAGCGGATCCATCTCAAACCACATCCGAGTTAGCTGCAGGCTGCGGTGTTAGTGATAAAACTGTTTTTATCCACTTGAAGCAAATTGGTAAGGTGAAAAAGCTTGAAAGGTGGGTACCTCACGATTGAGTGAAGCAAATCAACAAACGCGCGTTGACTGCTGCGTTGCATTACTCAACCGGCACAATAATGAAGGGATTTTAAATCGAATCATTACCTGTGATGAAAAGTGGATCCTTTACGATAATCGGAAGCGCTCATCGCAATGGCTGAACCCTGCCGAACCAGCCAAACCATGCCCCAAGCGAAAATTGACTCCAAAAAAGTTACTTGTGAGCGTTTGGTGGACTAGTACTGGTGTCGTTCACTACAGCTTTCTTAAATCTGGCCAGACGATTACGGCAGATGTCTATTGTCAGCAACTGCAAACCATGATGGAAAAGCTAGCTGGTAAACAACCGAGGCTGGTTAATCGCTCTAGGCCACTGCTGCTTCATGATAACGCTAGACCACACACTGCACAACAGACGGCTACCAAATTAGAGGAGCTTCAATTGGAATGTCTAAGACATCCCCGTACTCTCCGGACCTTGCCCCAACAGATTACTATTTTTTTCGAAATTTGAATAACTTCTTGCAAAGGAAAAAATTCAACTCCGATGGGGCAGTCCAAACCGCCTTCAAAGATTTTATTGATTCCCGTCCGAATGGTTTTTTTAGTAAAGGGATCGATGAACTACCTATGAGATGGCAAAAGTGCATATATAGCAATGGTACATACTTTGATTAAATAAATATATTATAATTAAAAAAAATCGGCTTTATGTTCCTCCCATACTAAACGCCAATTTCATATGTAAGGACCTAATATTTAAAGCATTAACGTTGTGGTCAGACATTTTAACAAAATGTTAGTATACTACCACTAAAAATTACTTTTTTGTCTACCGGTTTCGAGACGTAACCTATCTCTTCGTCAGGACAACCACTACACTAGCATGTAAATATAACTGCACACCACAACCAAAACCATATTTACACACCAACACCTTCACAAAAAACTCTTCACACGCGTGTTACTCTAACTAACAGCCAACATGCACTAAATTTCTTAATCAAAAAGTATTAAGAATTTGTGTAGAGGAGAGAGAGAGACGGAGTGGGGTCTATAGGGGGTGTTGACAAATCTTGGGTTTTACCTGATTATTTTAAATCAAACAGATGACTGTAGAGGAAATTTATTTGATTATTAATGTGAGAAATGTTGTTTTTTATGGCTTTACGAATATAAATGTGATTTTATGACATTCACTATGATGAACCTGACGATGGAAAGGTTTTTCAGAAACATGTAGGTGTAATTAATAAAAAATATAAGTTGATTCATACAAATAATACAATCAATATTTAGATAATATAATAAATTATTGATATAATTAACATTACATTGTAAACATATATGTATAAAATTTAAACAAAAATAAAGATTTAAAATATTTTATTTTCATTGTTAAATTCTCAGACATTTAGAGACAGGATATATTTTTCGCTGACATTATTCAGACTTCTGCTAGCAATTTTCTCGGTAATGGTTATAAATTATGTAAATCATATAGAAAAATACAAAAAATATATATTTATTTCGAATGAATGTAACTGGTACCAGAACTGGAACCCAAAACTATAATAAGTACGACAAACTTTTTTTTGGGTGAGATCATCCGGGTCAATTTACGTTCCCTACCCCAAATAAGCGGGGGTCTATTATACACTTATAAATCATACGTCGAAACAGATGCTTTCAGGAAAAATTCACGAAGGCAAAATACATCACGAGCGAGCCTGGCGAACTTAACCAAGTGTGGCGTAATGCCATAAGTTTGAAGGGTATCGGGGTAGCATGACAAAGGAACGTTAATTAGGGATGAAGCGCGCAGGCGATAAATAAATGCGATAAAGGCCAGACGCGGTAGCAAAAAACACCGCTAAACTAACCCGGCCATTACGGGTTTTAATTGATGTCGGAATGAAAGCAAAATGCCATCCCATATTTTTGGGAAGATGTTTTATGTGCTTGTTTGTTTTTATAATTAAACGAGTAATCGGCATTGACGCTCCTTATAATGACGTGAACGTGTTACTTTTGAAGGAATTGTGGTGTAGCATTTTCCTTTTTAAGACTATTCGAAAAATTTAACGAATTGATATATGTACTAGCTGCAACCGGTCAAAAATGACGGAAAATTGATTGGCGTCTTTGCTAAGCCCTAGTATATATTTATAGTATCTTTATGGCGGTCCACGGAGTGGCGGCCGTAGCGACACGGGTGTTGTCAAGAATTTCTGTAGCGTTGTGTCACTGTTTTATCCACTGTCTGATGTCGTACTGTGCGAAGTTGTCGATTTAATTGATCTTGCAGCGCCGGATACCACGAGGTTTTTAACTTAAGACCGTCATCCCTATTAATATTTACCGGGTGCAAGGCAATACCCTACAACAACAGGCAACAACCTAACCTAACCTAACCTAACCTACACTTCAACGAACACTCATCACATCAGCCCTGATGATGGACCCTGCTTACCTCAGACCTAATGGGATCCGAAACGTCGGCCAGAGGGGTCTCATATACACGGCAGAATATTCCAGAAAACTATACACAGAAGATTCTGAACGGCCGTGAAAACCTAAGAACAATATTTAATATTGTTGGCGAACTTACGGATATGATTTTTTTAAGGCGTTATTTTTTTCATGTTCAGTTTCTGATTCCACATTCCGTGTGATGCAGTGCAGAGTTTCACGCATTTGGGGCTGCCTCCACAGATGCCCGCTCACAAAACTTGGTCTTCCGACAATGACTGCATCGATTCCTGTAACAGTTTAGCGTCAACCATTCAAGTTTTCCGGGATGCAGATGACTTTAGGGATACAGAGGCGTCAGGTATGTGTCATGTGCCAACATAAATTAAATACCTACTCTTTCAGGAAAACGGTACCGATGTAGTTCAGGCAAAAAGAATGTTCGAGAATTTTGAAGTTACAACACTCGTATAGCGTAAATATTGGGTATTATCATAGGTTGTGTCCGATTTTATTTCAAATGAAAAGACAAGAGGTCATAAAATAAATAAAACGAATTCATCAATAATGTATTCTCCATAACTACAAGTTTTTCGATGTCTCTGCCATAAAAACAATTCGATCTTGATTCCTCGAATTCGTTATTCGAACAGAAGGAGGTGTCGAAAGTGTTCACTTTTGTCTACTTTACTTCCATTTTGAAGGCTTGTGATTAAGTAAAATGATAAATGTAGCGTTAAAGCAAGCAATATCTTGTGGAACAAAAATTTTTCTTTTGAAAAATTTTACAAATTTACTTTGCTTTTGGCGCTCATTTAGAAATTTGAAAAAAAAAAATCATTACTTATGTTACACCTAATACTCTTCATGCTATGCACCATTGATAACATATCACGTTGAGATTTCGACAGTCTAGTTCAGTAATACTATATAAAATTCTTAAGATAACACAACCAAATTTTTCTAATTAAAAATATTAAAATACCGATTACACTCGTATAAGGAATATATTATAAACATATTTTGTTTATTAGACATTTATATTAGACATTTGTTTAACCTTTAACACAGTACAACCTTTTAAACAAGCTGTTCTTATTTCCCCATTAAAAATGTGAATCACCATTTCTATATTCCGTAACAGAATGTCAACACTACCCATCACATTATTATGGATACAAACTTGCATATAAAATTCTAGTCCTTATTTCTAGCCGAGCCCGGGGAGCTTTCTATAAGAGTTGGTTTATAATAAAAATATTTAGAGCTAGTTTATAATAAAAAATATCAAAGCTTTTATAGATATTAGAGTGCTGGAATAGCACATTTATTATATGTGGGGAATAAAAGCAAATGCAGCAATATCCAAAAAAAATATATATAATCATAGAATATTACTAATTCATGATGTACCTAGTGCATTCGAGATTTTATAGGTAACATAGTCAATAAATTTATAGGAAACGTGATTTTGGAAGGGATAGACACATAAAACCTAGAATTCAATTCGTTTTAAAATACTTGTCCTAGGCGACTGCATTAAAATATATTTTTTTATTTTATGGATATTGCTGCCTCTGTTTTATGCCCCATATATTACATATTTTTTTATTAATATTCTTTAAAAATGACATCAAACAGCACGAAAAAATGACGACTTTAACACAGAAAATATCCAGAATAAGGCTGAATAACATACTAGGTATCAGAAGTGATAAGAGGTGAGTTATACAGAAAAAAAAAATCTAATATTAAACAAATATTATATTAGGTCCTTACATATGAAATTGGCGTTTTGCCGTACTGGCAAATTTGATCTCAAATATCTTCTCTTTGGTTAGGAATTCCAAATCCAAATTTATACAGCTATATACTCATGTATTTGTGTTTTGAAAATTATAATTCATTTGTTTTTTCCTCAATTGTTTTTTTCTTTGCGTCACTCAGTTTACAAAATGAAAAACTTGAAATATCGCGTTATTTACGAGTACCGACGGCCACCCAGTGGTTACAAAACCGTCGAAGTGTATGTGTATCTGACGGAAGTCGAAAAAAAAAAGGGTTCCCATGGTTTTCGTTTCGGGAAAAAATTTCGCCTGCAGAACACTAGCCCCGTGGACGGCCGGAGAACCGGATAGTTGTAGATGAAGGAATTGAAGGCTATTGTGGAAGCCGGATCCATCGCAATCACATCCGAGTTAGCTGCAGGCTGCGGTGTTAGTGATAAAACTGTTTTAATCCACTTGAAGCAAATTGGTAGGTGAAAAAACTTGAAAGGTGGGTACCTCACGAATTGAGTGAAGCAAATCAACAAACGCGCGTTGACTGCTGCGTTGCATTACTCAACCAGCACAATAATGAAGGGATTTTAAATCGAATCACTACCTGTGATGAAAAGTGGATCCTGTACGATAATCGGAAGCGCTCATCGCATATGGCTGAACCCTGCCGAACCAGCCAAAACCATGCCCCAAGCGAAAATTGACTCCAAAAAAGTTACTTGTGAGCGTTTGGTGGACTAGTGCTGGTGTCGTTCACTACAGCTTTCTTAAATCTGGCCAGACGATTACGGCAGATGTCTATTGTCAGCAACTGCAAACCATGATGGAAAAGCTAGCTGCTAAACAACCGAGGCTGGTTAATCGCTCTAGGCCACTTCTGCTTCATGATAACGCTAGACCACACACTGCACAACAGACGGCTACCAAATTAGAGGAGCTTCAATTGGAATGTCTAAGACATCCACCGTACTCTCCGGACCTTGCCCCAACAGATTACCATTTTTTTCGAAATTTGGATAACTTCTTGCAAAGGAAAAAATTCAACTCCGATGGGGCAGTCCAAACCGCCTTCAAAGATTTTATTGATTCCCGTCCGAATGGTTTTTTTAGTAAAGGGATCGATGAACTACCTATGAGATGGCAAAAGTGCATAGATAGCAATGGTACATACTTTGATTAAATAAATATATTATAATAAAAAAATTCGGCTTTATGTTCCTCCCATACTGAACGCCAATTTCATATGTAAGGACCTAATATTTCTGAAAATTCATCTTTCAAGTAAAAATTTGCGAACAATTCCCAATTCTCGAAAATTCAAAGGTGGTTTATCTGGATACATTATTATTATTTTCAATGTGTAAATTAATACACACGTAAAAACTACGCAATAAATCAATAGATTTAGGAGGGTTAAAGTCACCCCTCTCTGCAATCTATGCTTCTGCAACTTTCGCAAATTACAGTACAAACCAGTAGATGTCTACTCCCTTCATATATGCAGTAGAGTTAAAAAAAAAATATTTTTTTAAATAAATGGACGAAATTGTCAATATAAAATATTATCTTATCTGTCGCAAAAATCGGTTACATTAAATTCGTTTAATTAAACAAAAAATACTTACTCGCTCTGCATATGGTAATATCTATAAGTGAAAATTCCACCTTTTCAAACACTATTCAAATCAAATCACTGAGATTAATAAATCAACAACAAAAACACATTCCAAAACCATAAAAAAATATATGTTTATCAACAAGAAGGGATATCTCCACAGCTTCCGCCCACTGAACTTGTCACTGTCAATATCACTTATGTTTACCTTTCAAAACGATACTATTACACCTTCTGAACACATTCACAACATTTCAAATACAAACAATACGATTTTAAAGACATTCACTCATCAATTGACGCTGCAAAATCGAAATAACATAAATCACGCACGTCACCGCGATCTGTCAATTTCCGCGGGAATCGCGAAAAAGCTTCCGCAGCTTTTGAAAATCGAACGTTCGCGGCACGTTGCGAGAGACGCTGTTTATTTTTTAATGAACCGGGCAGGTAGGTAACCGAGCAAAGTACCTACTCGAAGGAACCGATTGGATGTATTATTTTCACTATCGCACGTGAGGAAGGAGGAAGGAACAGCGCAGCATGTGTGCCCGTTATCGGACGTCAGCGCTAGATGGCGACCGCCGCAGACAGCTGTATCGACTGAACGAGCGGCCCGGCGTGTGCTGTGTTTAGGGTAGGTAGACGTTTGTGTGGGGTGTGACAGGGCCGGCTGTTGCATCTGGTTTAGGGTATTTTTAATCGCTTAAATTGCAGATGATAAATAAATAAAAAGTGGGTAGGGTTTCTTTATGCGTAAGCGGGAACGAGCCTTATATCGGGATTGTGATTCATGTGTATTCTCAGAATTTAAATTCTTTTGGTTTTTTTAACCAAATTGTTCATTATAAGTATATTAAAATAACTGGAAATATTCTAGTGCCAAAATGGATTTTTCATGTTTTGTGTCCAACGAAACATAAAAATTTTCCGATGGAACTGCTGATGGACGGAGGTAGGCTACAAAATGAAATGAATGTGTCAACACTGTTAAGTTGGTTACACATCTTTTTGTGATCATTTACATATACTTTCCTTAAATTAAAACCATATACAGAATACTCTTAGTGACACAAATTTCTATCCTTTATACTCATTACAATTTTAATTTATTCATCAGCAGGCTTTTTGTTTTTTATATTTTGTAATTGTTAAATAATACAAATTTTCATAAAACTTAAAGCTATATATCAGTTTTATCTAGCTAAGCAACTATCTTTAATTTCATATTTGTAAATTCCTGATAATAACGTACAATAAATAAAAAATACAATTTTTTTTAAATCTTTAATGAAGTGCCGAGAGTTGTAATTTATGACCATCGAAAGAATGGTTTGTATCAATGATATGATCAATTGTTGGTCAAGAAGTAAATCAAATATTGATTGCAAGATTTCTCACTGACACACGAGTGAAACTACTTAATAGCAAGTAAAAAAGACTGAAAACGCACGTAATTTTTAAAACGACTTTAATATTAAATATTAGTGTAGGACTAAACAGTTTTTATGTGAAGGGCGCTTCGTGGAATCTTTACCAAAAATTTGTTTACATAATTAACAAATTATCTATTTTTATTATTATAATTAATCAAGCTATATTATTGATCTCTTATTGAGACGAAATAATATTTTTTATGGGAAAGTAGGTATGGAAGTCTTTAGGTGTTCATAGGGCTTACGACCTATCGTACGGCTGGCTTAAGTGACACTTTACACATTGTAACGTTCACCATTTCCACGCATGATAATACATCTATCAAAAAAAAATTAAATTGTATATATATTAGGTCCTTACATATGAAATTGGCGTTTAGTATGGGAGGAACATAAAGCCGATATTTTTTAATTATAATATATTTATTTAATCAAAGTATGTACCATTGCTCTCTATGCACTTTTGCCATCTCATAGGTAGTTCATCGATCCCTTTACTAAAAAAACCATTCGGACGGGAATCAATAAAATCTTTGAAGGCGGTTTGGACTGCCCCATCGGAGTTGAATTTTTTCCTTTGCAAGAAGTTATCCAAAATTCGAAAAAAATGGTAATCTGTTGGGGCAAGGACCGGAGAGTACGGTGGATGTCTTAGACATTCCAATTGAAGCTCCTCTAATTTGGTAGCCGTCTGTTGTGCAGTGTGTGGTCTAGCGTTATCATGAAGCAGCAGTGGCCTAGAGCGATTAACCAGCCTCGGTTGTTTAGCAGCTAGCTTTTCCATCATGGTTTGCAGTTGCTGACAATAGACATCTGCGTAATCGTCTGGCCAGATTTAAGAAAGCTGTAGTGAACGACACCAGCACTAGTCCACCAAACGCTCACAAGTAACTTTTTTGGAGTCAATTTTCGCTTGGGGCATGGTTTGGCTGGGTCGGCAGGGTTCAGCCATTGCGATGAGCGCTTCCGATTATCGTACAGGATCCACTTTTCATCACAGGTAATGATTCGATTTAAAATCCCTTCATTATTGTGCCGGTTGAGTAATGCAACGCAGCAGTCAACGCGCGTTGGTTGATTTGCTTCACTCAATTCGTGAGGTACCCACCTTTCAAGCTTTTTCACCTTACCAATTTGCTTCAAGTGGATTAAAACAGTTTTATCACTAACACCGCAGCCTGCAGCTAACTCGGATGTGGTTTGCGATGGATCCGCTTCCACAATAGCATTCAATTCTTCATTATCAACTTTGGTCTCCGGCCGTCCACGGGGCTTGTTCTGCAGGTCGAAATTTCCAGAACGAAAACGTTGGAACCAAAAACGCACTGTGTTTTCTTTTGCGGCACCGTCGCCATACACATCATTAATCCTTCGAGCCGTTTCTGCAGCACTGGTGCCACGGTGGAACTCGTACTCGTAAATAACGCGATATTTCAAGTTTTTCATTTTGTAAACTGAGTGACGCAAAGAAAAAAACAATTGAGGAAAAAACAAATGAATTATAATTTTCAAAACACAAATACATGTTAAATAGCTGTATAAATTTGGATTTGGAATTCCTAACCAAAGAGAAGATATTTGAGATCAAATTTGCCAGTACGGCAAAACGCCAATTTCATATGTAAGGACCTAATATTTAAGTTTTACTACCGTTTCACATGTGTGTTGTAGTTAACATTAGCGCCACCGGCGTCTGAAGTTTTTCATTCCCTTAATCAAATACAGATGTCACTAATGATTTATCTATATTTATTGGAATTTTTAAAGCAATATCCTTTATATATGTAATCAAGTTCCACCGATTATACATTACACTAGAATACGGCTGAAAACTAAATTCAATTTTTAATTCCTTTTTAGACCAGTTTTACAATCGCTCGAGACAACGGATTAAAACATTTAAGTTGCTAAACTAATTAAAGTTATCTTAATTACTAAAACCAATTGTATTCGTGTAATTCCGTCCGAGAGTACTTCTCTGCCCCGATAACTCAGCGTGTACCACGCCAGACAGGAACAGAAAGAGCGAGCTGGTCCAGACTCGGCTAGCGGCGTCCCGCTCGCCGCGACCGCCGTCACGGGGACTTTATTAGTCACTGCTCCGCAATAATCCACGGTTTTATCGCAGTCTGGTTCGAGACGAGAGTCGAGGACCTATTCAGTATCCACATCCCAGCTCCGGCGTGCGAGCATATGTTACGGACTGCGGTTCCTGTATCGTGGTGTGACGTCACTGCCGCCTGAGCAGGGGCGCTCGGGGATTTCTATTCAATGGGCGTGATGACAGTATTAAAGAATAAGTGATTTTATAGAAGAAAATATTTTGAAAGCATTCTAAAAAAACTAACCTATAAAAACCAAGTTTTAATTACACTCCCTTTCTCATTTACTAGTGGAAACTGGTTTGGCGCTTAGCTTAGCTTAACTTTAACTTAGTAAGTTGTATGAAAAAACCATTAAAAATTTTAAAAATCCAAAATTATACTATAATTATTAAAAAAAAATTAACGAAAATTTGATAGATCTTCTTGATCATCGCCACGAGTCTGCTTGCAAAGTTTCAGCTCGGTTGGATCACGGGAAAAGGGTTAAAAATCGATCCAAAGTTTTTTCTTTTTTCGTCAAGCAAGCAAGCAGACGCTACGAGTTAAAAGAAAGGGAGTAAAAAAGTAACCCATAAAAACCAAGTTTTTATTATACTCCCTTTCTTTGTAAAATATAACAACAATTAAAGACGAATTAAAACCTATAACATAACACTAAACTTACAGTAATTTAACATATTTCTAAAATTTCAGATGTTTTGAGCTTTGATAAGACACTTCATGCTTTGAAAATTAAATTCCAAAAACATTTGTCAGTCAATTTAGATTTTCGACATTCGTAGTGA
>JADDOH010019366.1:0-14786 GCA_016648135.1 Agrypnia vestita
ATTCATCCCAGATGCAAGCGCTTTGAAGAAATATAAGATTTCATAAGCATTTTATTGTGAGCAGAATACATGGAAGAACTTTTTTTTTTCTTCGATAATATTTATATTATAAAATAATACAAGGTTTATAATTTAACTAGCCGTAAATCGTCAAAAATGACGTACTTTTACAAGTCGGTTCCTTAAGAATAAGTATCAAAATTTAGGTAAGATTTGTATAGAAAGTGTATCATGGAGAAAGGGTGGGGTAAAAAGATATTTAAAAAAATGATTAAAAAATAAATAAAAATCATAGTATTTTTTTACAAATATAACGGACATTACAGGAAGTTACGGACAGATAGACAACGAAATTATTATTATTGAGATGCTAAAATATGTTTATTCAAATGCATTTCAAATAGATGTCGCAGTACTCCGTTGAGCTATTGATGCTCTTTTTTTATCTGACATAAATTTATTTTTATTTGTGATTGTAATTTTGATTGATTTATGGTATTCTTTTTCTTGACAGTATTTAAACTCTAAGGACGTCACTTTGTTTTTCACAATTTTTTTCAATGGTTCTACGAATCATAAATAAACCAATATATTTTTTTTCACAATTTATTTTTGATCAATATCAAGCGGCCCTCGTAGCCCATACTCAAGCCTGGGAGCTTTCGACCTGTTGAAACGTAAATAAAAAAAAAAAATCACTGTTTAAATTTGGATTAAATCTGAAAATCATAATGAATTTTTTTTTAAAAAGCTCCACTTGAAAATTGAAATTTTCTTGCTTACAACCTTTCGTCAGTAAGGGCTCGACATGACGATAGTTTGGTGCGATACAATCAGCACCCTTGTGAACCCGGCCTCTTCATGACCGATTACACACGTCTGGTACATTTGCAGACTCCCAGCTTAGGGCAGACGTCAAGTGTCAGCGCAAGCTCTGCCCTTGTGTCCGCCCAACTGGGCTGTAATGCCATTTGGCAGGCCTCCGACGTTCCCAGAAGTCTACAACACGGTGGTGCATAGTGATCAATCTGATGTCGTGCATGGACAAAATTATTTTTGCATGTAGATAGACTTCTGGCTGGTGTCTCATGGTATCAATGGCTAAAGAATATGAAAGTTATTATTGATAGATATGCAGTTACTTTGTGGTGCAACATGATTATTTTGATAATATTTTTATAGAGTTAAGGTTGTTATTACGGTCGTTAGATATATTAAACGGTAATTTCGGATATTTTATACGCACCGTATGTATTACCGAGAAGCGAATCTCGACGTTTCGTTGGATACTTATCCAACGTCATCAGGAGGACGCCCTTTACCCGCGGAGGTGGAGATCGGACTGATTATGCTTACTTTTACTTACTCTCATTTTATATTATAAGGTAATTAGTACAACATCAAATTACTGTAATAGGTTTTGTAACCGTTGAAATAAATAAATAAATTAGGTGCTGCTTTCTAGGGTGTAAATTGTACGCGCTTTGTTGTGGAGTGTTCTCTTCTTCTACAATAGAGGTCGCCAGTGTGCAATATGTACTAGATACGTGGGCGGATTTTACTGCGACTTCTCTCAAGGGTTGAATCAGTGACGTTAGAACAGGGCGTCAAATACTTGATAGTTTTTAACTGTCATCTCTATTTAAATTGGGATGTTTGTATACTTCAATTGACTCCCTCACTAATCTGGGTATAGGGTACGGTTCTGTTGATAAGATTTTTGCCTTGTCAAAACCTCCGCGGGTAAAGGTCATCCTCCTGATGACGTTGGATAAGTATCCAACGAAACGTCGAGATTAGCTTCTCGGTAATACATACGGTGCATATAAAATATACGAAATTACAGTTAAATATTTTTATACTCGTATGCAGGTATATTCTAAGAACACAGTAACTGGATTTTGTCCCAGGAGGGATGATTAATTAATTAAGATAAATTTAAGTCAAGATAAAGTTTAGTCCAGTTTTAAAGTCTCACAGAGACGAAGCTATGAATATAAGAAACGTATGTGGAAGTTGTAGAGAATGCTGTACGAATTCCACATTGCATCACAAGGGCTTAATATGTCAATAGCAATCAGGGAGATTAAAAGTTTGGCAATATCAAAAATACCAACAAGATGTAAGCTGAGTATTGATGATGAGCCTGTGGAACAAGTCACGAGTTTCAGATATATAGGTGTAGAAATCTGTAGCCATAGTGATCTGTATACCGAAGCCCGAGAGCAAGTTAACTGAGCATCAAACATATCAGGGTGGCTTTAGAATTTGGTCTGGAAAAACAAAAATATACATATTGAAAGTAAGGTCAAAATATACAAGACATGCGTGCGATCTATCGTGACATACGCTATAGAGACGCGGGATAACACTGTCCGCACCAAAAGACTTCTCAGAACAGCTGAAATGAAGGTGCTGAGATCCATTTCTGGAAAAATTCTACGCGACCGCGTCCGAAATGAACACATAAGGAAAACTTGCAAAATAGAGAACGTAGCACGATGGAGTAGATCGGAAGGAGGTTTTGGAGGGATCATACAGCCAGAATGGACAGTGACAGACTCGTGCATAGAGCAGCGAATGAAATTACCTCTGGACGACGCCTACCGGGAAGACCACTGAAAAGATGGAGGGATAGCTGGACCTCGCCATCCCAGGAGGCGTAGTTTTCTGTAGCACAGATCAACAGATCTACTAAAAGAAAAAGAAAAAGATATATAAATAGATAAGAAGACAAGTATGCGGAAGTCATTTTATACGATGGCCCTGGGCTAACAACTTGTATGAGCTGGCTTAAGTGATCATTCTACTCAATGCTACGTTCACCAATTTCACCGTAAAAACATCCAAACATTATCTTTTTTTTTTTTAAAGTTCTATATATGTCCAAATCTTTCGTTTTTTAATATGCTGGAGACATCTGTAGTCTTTCTCATTAACTAGTAAACATAGATTTTCACAGCTGGTAATGATACCTCTGTATATCCATAGCTTCGTCATATTTATGAATATTTGAGTGTTTTTATTACGAGAACGAGAATCGCGAGATAAAATTTTATAATTTTGTCTAGCTAACGTTATTAGTAATTGATCTCAGTGCGATCCTGGTGTCTCAGTGAAATAAATCTTATCTCTGACGACACACTTTAAATAATAACAATCCCAGATGGGCTTTCAAGAACTTTGCAATACATTGGTTGCAGATAACTGTATCGCGAAATGACTAGAGTTTATATCTTTATTTGATACTTTTATAGTCTAGTCGGGTGCTGAATTATTGGTACAAAATGGAAAGCTGTTTGAGCAATAAAGTGAAGTTACAAGTGCCGGCGATAAGGAACGATCAGTTTATTTTAAACACAAAAACGGATTCAAGGAGTCGCAAATTCTGGCGAAATGTACTGGTTTATTGTGTTTAACTTTAGCCGAATGAGGCAATTTCACGCCCGTTATGTTAACATTCTGAAAAGAAAGGTAATTACTAAAAATAAACAAAGGAGTAACTGGATAATATTTGATATAAATATAATTTAATAGCGCTAATTCGAAGATTTCTTGTAATTTTATGTTCAACATCAATTGCAATCTTGCCACTTTATTTTTAATCGCGATTCGAGAAAGGCTCTATTCTAGAAACGTAACAAAATATATCAAATATATTGCGGAGGATTCCTTACTGTGGGAAATTATATTGAATTGTTTAAGGTTTTATTTTATAATTTCTTTAATAGCAAAATTATTTTGTGGTTAAATTGTTTACCTTTTAAATTTGTTTTCAAACTGTAAAAAATGACGGAAAATTGATTCGCTTCTTGCTAAGCCATCGGTATATATTTGACGATCTATGGAGAGGCGACCGTAGCAACATGCGTTAATCGGCAGGTTTGGGTTTGGTGGCCCGGGGTTCAAGACATCCATCTCTGGCCGTTATTTTAGCCGTAAATTCGAACGAAATGACGGTGGTTAGACGAAATTACGGGGACAGACAGACAGACAGACGGACATTTATTATGTTTGATTATTTACTCGTCTCCCATATATTAATTTTTATTTTGTTATTATCTATATTTAGATTTTTGATTTTCAATTAATGAAGTTTCACTTTTCTCCCGCATTTAGAGTATTTTTTACTGTTAAGAAAGATGTACACGCAGCATGTAACGGAACGTGTAGCAAAAATGCGATACCATAACTTTTTTTCTCTGGTCACAATCCTTGGATTGTTCTGCATCAAGCACTCGATTTCTTCACTCTTCTCTGTCATCCTCTTCATTTCTTGGTAGGTGCTACAGCGCACATCTCCAATGACCTGGTCTATGTAAACTGATATCGGGCGGCCTCTACGATTTTACCAGAACTAACGACGCCATATTGAATTCTTGTCAGCTGTCATATTCTATTTATATGCGAGTTTGCCCCTATTATTATAAATATTCATGGTTACGTATCTGTTTTAATTATTTTCGCGAAACCAATAAAATAATCGAAAATGATCACAATGGATTTTTACAACTCAATAATTTGAGCGTCATTAACCTATAGTTTTGTCTTTATTTTTAAGTATAACTTCTACTGCGCGTACAGTAGCCGGCAAACATCTTGAAATTCTACGGCGTAGTGGGTGGAAGTTTGCGAATCTACCTTTTCACCAACGAGATCCAAATTTCGTCTTCTGCGCATTTCCCAACTACGCTAAAGAATTTCAAGAAGTTTGCCGGCAACTGTACGTGAGTATACGCACGAATTTTTTTAGTATACATTATATTCCAATGAAGGGACCTTTGGCCCAGAATCACTCTAAACAATGCAACGTTCACAAATTCCATCGAAAGGACATCCAGAAATTATCAGATATTGAATGTTCTATATATGTTGAAACCTGAGAATATTTCGTTTGTTTGTATGGAATGTGCTAAAGACATCTGTAGTATTTTTCATAAACAAGTAGGTATACATAGGTTTTCGCAGCTGGTAACGATACTTCTAAATTTTTTGAATTGGAATAATAAGCAATATAATATATTTAAAGTATACTTAAAATTCTTCTGAATTTATTTAGCATATATTCTAGAATACGCCTGTTGTCTAGAGTGATCACTTAAAGCAGCTCATACAGGTTGTAAGCCATGGGCTATCGTATGAAAGGAAATCCACACACGTTTCTCATATTCATAGCTCCGTTTCTGTGAGACTTCTATAATTTATCACAATGAATTAATTCTTAGAACATATCTCCATATAAAAATATTGAGTTTAGGATCGTTGAAAAAGTGTTTTGGATTGTGATATTAGGTCCTTACATATGAAATTGGCGTTTAGTATGGGAGGAACATAAAGCCGATTTTTTTTTATTATAATATATTTATTTAATTAAAGTATGTACCATTGCTGTCTATGCACTGTTGCCATCTCAAAGGTAGTTCATCGATCCCTTTACTAAAAAAAACCATTCGGACGGGAATCAATAAAATCTTTGAAGGCGGTTTGGACTGCCCCATCGGAGTTGAATTTTTTCCTTTGCAAGAAGTTATCCAAATTTCGAAAAAAATGGTAATCTGTTGGGGCAAGGTCCGGAGAGTACGGTGGATGTCTTAGACATTCCAATTGAAGCTCCTCTAATTTGGTAGCCGTCTGTTGTGCAGTGTGTGGTCTAGCGTTATCATGAAGCAGCAGTGGCCTAGAGCGATTAACCAGCCTCGGTTGTTTAGCAGCTAGCTTTTCCATCATGGTTTGCAGTTGCTGACAATAGACATCTGCCGTAATCGTCTGGCCAGATTTAAGAAAGCTGTAGTGAACGACACCAGCACTAGTCCACCAAACGCTCACAAGTAACTTTTTGGAGTCAATTTTCGCTTGGGGCATGGTTTGGCTGGTTCGGCAGGGTTCAGCCATTGCGATGAGCGCTTCCGATTATCGTACAGGATCCACTTTTCATCACAGGTAATGATTCGATTTAAAATCCCTTCATTATTGTGCCGGTTGAGTAATGCAACGCAGCAGTCAACGCGCGTTTGTTGATTTGCTTCACTCAATTCGTGAGGTACCCACCTTTCAAGCTTTTTCACCTTACCAATTTGCTTCAAGTGGATTAAAACAGTTTTATCACTAACACCGCAGCCTGCAGCTAACTCGGATGTGGTTTGCGATGGATCCGCTTCCACAATAGCCTTCAATTCTTCATTATCAACTTTGGTCTCCGGCCGTCCACGGGGCTTGTTCTGCAGGTCGAAATTTCCAGAACGAAAACGTTGGAACCAAAAACGCACTGTGTTTTCTTTTGCGGCACCGTCGCCATACACATCATTAATCCTTCGAGCCGTTTCTGCAGCACTGGTGCCACGGTGGAACTCGTACTCGTAAATAACGCGATATTTCAAGTTTTTCATTTTGTAAACTGAGTGACGCAAAGAATAAAACAATTGAGGAAAAAACAAATGAATTATAATCTTCAAAACACAAATACATGAGTAAATAGCTGCATAAATTTGGATTTGGAATTCCTAACCAAAGAGCAGATATTTGAGATCAAATTTGCCAGTACGGCAAAACGCCAATTTCATATGTAAGGACCTAATATTATTCATAGGTGTTTCCTCAGAATTTAAATTCTTTTGGTTTTTTAACGTAAACATAAGAAATTTCTTGAGAAGGGCGTGACTTTATAGCAGTTGCACAGTCAATAGTGAAGATGACGATGATTTTCACTTATAAAAGTACTGATAAAGAAAGAAATGTAGGGTGAGCAGTTTTTAGAGTATAAATTGGCGTGTGAGGGAGGGCGTCCCTGTCGCGTAACAAAGTTGCCAGGGTGTAAATTTATTACACAATACATAATGCACAGAATGTCCGGTGACCAGTGTCCGGAGCCTTTAATAGAAATTTGGTCGGGCAACACTAAAGAAACAAACCAGTAATGGCGGCCGCCCTATCTGTCAACCTGTCAAACGGTAATATCGGTCCATTATTACTTTATTACTTCAATGGCAATTGTTGTTGCACCATCCCGGACTATTTTGGACATAATAATTCAATGTATATTGGAAATAAAGATTTAAGCTCACGCTCAAATACAAGAATGAACTGAATGACAGGGCGAGGGGTTACCGCCGGGTGCGGGCGGGGCGGGTTTCAGTTCCAAAGACGCTGCACGCCAATTTACGTTGGGCAAGCTGTAGCGTGTATATCGAAGAACAGTCGCGTATCTGCGCGATTGCACTGACCCAAAATTGATTTAAATTAAGAAAGTAACCCATAAAAACCAAGTTTTTATTATACTCCCTTTCTTTGTAAAATATAACAACAATTAATGACGAATTAAAACATATAACATAACACTAAGCTTACAGTAATTTAATATATTTCTAAAATGTCAGATGTTTTGAGGCTTGAAGATTAAATTCTAAAAACATTTGTCAGTCAATTTAGATTTTCGACATTCGTAAGTACCTATCATGTATAACGACGGAGTAATTCAAATTTAGTAAATATTCCGCGACGTTATTGGGCCGCCGTTGCTAATCAAACTTTTTTAATGATTCCAATTTGAAAAAAACAATAAAATTTCTTAAAATCTGAAATTATACTATAATTATTAATTTTTATTGACGAAAATTTGATAGATCTTCTTGATCGTCGCCACGAGTCTACTTGCCAAGTTTCAGCTCGATGGATCACGGGAAGAGGGTCAAAAATCGATCCAAAGTTTTTTTTGACAGCAAGCCGAGTTAATATAAAGGGAGTAAAAATGCAGTTAATTATTTGCGAGTGAATACGGGGTACCAGCTCCAAAGGGTTGATTAAATATAATCCATTCGTTTCCAATCCCTATTGCGCTCGTGGCGTACAACGTTTCGCCTCCGCTTCGTGTCTCTCCGGCTTTCTCCGGCCGCCTTCGCGTCACGTGATCCTCTTAATAAAATAAAGGCTTTCGTTTTTCCGCCAAGGCTTAAGCGATTTACATGCAGCGAATTCATTTCTTTCGCTTCGTCCCTTTTTACGTCTCCTTCGCCCCGAAACTCTCCCCGTTTCTCCGTCTCTTCCTCGTCTAATTTCCGCTCGGTACCGTCGCGATTTTTTTTTGCCGGCAGTCATAACTCTGAGATGGTAGATGTGTAGTTGTATCCGCTTGTTTTGTATAGCCGGTGATTTATTTCGGGCTTTAATTTTTATGACGTAATAAATTATACGTGGATTTATACCATAAAAAGACCGTTGAATTTTTGGTCCGTAAGCGGGAATAATAATAAAATCTGGTTTAAAAATTTGTTGATATTTTATTTATTATTATAATTGATTAAATTTTAATGCTCATCATTAAGACATTATTATTTGTTTATCGTAAAAAGTGTATTGTGTTTTATGTAAAAACAAGAACTCATTCGTAAATTGTATTTATTGATTTGCGACAGTCTTTATTTTGTTCTGAATATTATTTACAATTCATTTTATCATTAAAGTATTATTTATTATTAACTTACCATAAAAGTGTATTGTGTATTGTGTATATACTTATAAATCTGGAACTCATTCATAAAATGTATTTATTGTTTTGCGATATTTTTTATTTGTTCTTACTATTATTTACAATTTATTTTATCAGTAAGTACTATTTTTAATTAACTTATCATAAACAGTGTATTGTGTAATTATACCATATTCAAAATATTCAAGAAATATTTATATTTTGTAACGACATTATTCTCTAATGACCATCTATTGGGGTCAATAATGACCTGTTGACGTTATGTAAAAAAATGTGTTTAAGTTATTATGTTTAGTTATGTGTGTTATATGTAGTTTGTATGTATAGTTTTTTATATGTATGATATCCCGTCATCATCATCTTCATCCCCTTGTCCTAGTAGGGTCGGGGGCCTAAATACTCGACAAGGTGTTTCCACGTTCTCCTGTCTTGCGCTGCTTCTGCACGAGTCAACCAGTCTAGACCCACTCTGTTTTCTTGCACATTTTTCTGTTGCTCCTCCCAGCTTAACCTGGGGCGATCCACCGGTCGTCTTCCTTCCAGGGTTGCCAGTAGGCAACCCTGTATATCCTGTCGTAATATAAATTGTGTATAACTAACTAACCATCACGAAGTTTCACCGCGAGGGTTGGCAGAGATTGTTGAGTGCCACGCTGACACGCAAATCTCGCCTCACCCACATTCATACGTCTTCACGCACAGGCTCGACAATTCAATGATATGTTGGCCCAACGAATTTTAAGGCGGCATGTTGGCCTCTCGATTCCGCTCAGATACCACTGGAAGAGTGTAATAGTCCAGCCTGTGCGTTACCATTTAATTTTTAGCAAGGTAAATTAATTTCATCCCCTACTTTCATCTGTTTATCCGACACCCTCGCGATAAAAATTTTACAACAATTAATTATTATACATGCATAAGTACCGACTCTGACTTCCACGGAACCACAATTTTAAAAATAGCACATAAATTTTGCAAGAGGTGCGCCATTCGTACATTCGCTACGCGAATAAGAAAAACTAACAAACACATTAGTTTAATGTATTTTCCCAGTGCGTTTACAACTACTGCTTCCTGTAGTTGAAAGCGGAATTGACCACAAACACAGACAAATTTGCATTATGTTGATGAGAAAGTAGAGAGTAGAATAATAGCGAATATAGAATTGAGAATGAAAAAATTGAGGAATTAAGAAATTATAAAATAGAAACAGAAAAAATCTTTAGCCGAGAGCTAATTTTACAGAAAAGCATTTACGCATTTGAAGATTATTTAACAGTTTTTTTAAATAAATCGCGAAATATAACGCGTCTTAAAGCACTAAAATCAACTGAAACTTAACATAATTTCATTATTATGATAAAATTAAACATTTGAAATTTTTTTAGACTCACGGACTTCAAAAATTAAATAATACCAAACGACACGTATTTACATAACATACATTTTTTTAAATGTTTAAGTCATAGAAATGTACAATTACAATTATATTTATGTCAGATAAAGAAAGAGACGATGAAATTTGAGGTAAATAATACGGAAATAGGAATGTAAATTCTTCACCAACAATCGAAAAATACAAACAAAATATATTTCTTGGATTTACAAATTTACGTTTACAAATTTGTAACGAACACTCCTCGAGGTATTTTCATTTCGGAAATTTTGGAAACGTGTTCAGATGTTGGGGAGTCGGAATTAACTCCAGAGGTCTTTTGAAGAAGTTACTCGAGTTTTATTTACTTATGTAACTAAATAAGCGTATCTCCGAATTTAATTTTATAATTAAGATCAGTTATTCAGTGAAAGTTACAATAAACTTTTCGACATTTCTTAAATAAGGCTGAATTATTTTTTCGTCGGATTCGTTGGACCAGCGAATGGGGCAATAACGAATTTTGTGACGCGTGCACTGTAACGATTCGCAAAACTTAAATTAGACTTATCCAACTTACTAATTAATTAAGCATTATACTGTTTTCTATCTTATCTCCTTTTCCTCATCCACTTTCTTACATCTTTTCATGCACGTACTTTGATTATGAAAGATTTTAACTAGACCATCTTCCGGTATTTGGTATACTATCCCAAGTTATGACTATCCCAAGTTTTTCGCGGATGCCCTCTGTTGAACTGAATCATCTCAGCAATCATTTCTTCATTCAATCTACTATGCAACAGCTAGCATTACATTCAATTTTCATATTTATATTCAACAGATATATTGTACATGTTCCTAAGCGATCGAATTTCCAACGCATTCAGTCTACTTTCATTATTTTTTACATATTACTTGAAACCAGAACTCCAATGTGAATCGCTAGTTTTACTTCATGAGACAGATTCCTACTGGCCAAAATGGCATTCATTGTTTACCTTTACTTAGGTAATCAATACAGCTCTGTTGATATATTAAATGATCGTAAACTATACACATAGAAAATACTGTTTTCCTAAATATATAATTGATCTATTATATATTGTTGATTTTTTTTTAAATTTGTTATCATTTTCTTCATACGTGTCTAAATAATATTACTTATGATATTTTCTTTTACCACTTACAACTATTGCGGTTTGCTAGTATTTATTGTATTTTATTATACATCAATTTATTGCTTATGGTATTTATAACTTTGATATTATTTTTTTTTTACATATTTACTATGTAAAAACCTAATTGACGGTGTGTACTATAAATAAATAAATTATATCAAATAGCATATTCGTATATATTAAGTAGTATATTATATTCCATTTCCGGTTACTACCAACAATACTATTAATTTTTACTCCTTACTAAAATTGAAAATATAGAATTATAATTGAGCATAAACCCTTCTGAGTAACAGTGATATAATCGATTTTTTATAGATTCATCAATATACGTAGGGACCGTCGATATATCAAATTTTGAAATTTGATACAACTACGCTATCGCCGTACATGGTAAAAATTTGTCATTCTCATGAAGCAGTATATTTTTTTTGTGCTCTCTGTGAATACCTAAATTAATAAATACAATTTTTCGGATTGCATAGTGGAAAAAAATCAAATACAGCGAGAACGAAAAGGCTATCCATCGCCCAATTATCGAATAGGTTAGGAATAAAAATTAGCCAATCCGGCTGTCGGAGGTATTGTTTGTTTGGAGCGTAAATCTTCTTCAGAACCGCTGCGTTCTGTTTCGTGAGCTCTACAGCAGAATGAATCACGGCCGTATATTACCCGCTTTGTGCGGGAAAGAGCAAAATGTGCGCGGAATATGCGAACGAAGCGAAGAATACAGCGAGAACGAAGAAGCGATCCACGGTCCAATTATCGAACAGGTTAGGAATAAAAATTAGCCAATCCGGCTGTCGGAGGGATTATTTGTTCGGAGCGTAAATCTTCTTCAGAACCGCTGCGTTATGTTTCGTGAGCACCAAAGCAGAATGAATCACGGCCGTATATTATCCGCTTTGTGCGGGAAAAAAAAATGTGCGCGGAATGCGCGAACGAAGCGAGGAATACAGCGAGAACGAAGAAGCTATCCATCGCCCAATTATCGAATAGGTAAGGAATAAAAATTAGCCAATCTGAGCTGTCAGAGGGATTGTTTGTTCGGAGCGTAAATCTTCTTCAGAACCGCTGCGTTATGTTTCGTGAGCACCACAGCAGAATGAATCACGGCCATATATTACTCGCTTTGTGCGGCAAAGAGCAAAATGTGCGCGCCGGCGCTTAGTCTGGTGGTACAAGTTCAGGAACCAAACTCTAATAAATTCTCGGCGCTGTCCGCGATACAACCGTGGCACGTTAGTTATGGAGAACTCGAGTGTAATTATCGTGCTACACACGTACACGAAAAAATGTGCACTATTAAAAACAATTGTAATGATCTTCTAAATGTGTGGAATCAGATTGCTTTAAACTTTTTCATTCCTTCGGTCGTAAATGCGATAAAATGAATCCTTTTGGAAGTAAAGAAATAAAATTACTTAAATTTATAAAATAATTTTAAGGAATATTCTAGTGTATATCTTTACTAAAATATTATTATATAAAGAGGTAAAGTTTGTATGTTTGGATGTAGGAGTTAATCTCCTAAATTCCGAAAATTCTTTCACCAACTTTAGAATGGACTTTCAGAGTGGATATAGGATATATATACTATCCCGTTAAAATTAAAAACAAGGGCTTTTATGGTGACCTATTTTACAACTAAAGTCGACGAAAAAATGGTCGAGGGATGCGTTTTTTACGAACGGAGTCTTAACGGTAAAAGATATTTCAATACTTTCTATAGAGAAGTTATAGAACTTAAAAAGTTCTATAAAAAAGTCTCCGACGTGTTAAGGTTAATACACAAATTGATAAAATATGACTAAAAGTAAATAAAAATCTACGCTTGTTAAGATGTTTTAACGAGACACTAAGAGATTGTATTTATAGGTAAATTCCTTTGAGATATTACGATAACTGCCGAGTCGTTTCAAAAGACTTGTGGAGCGTAGCAGAGGTAACGAAAGACTTTAGTCTATTCTAAAGTTTTCCATAGTGAGTGAAGAATTTCGAGAGGTTTTGACAGCGCGCAAATTATTCTGGCTTCAAACATTTCTTTACAATATTTTGAATATTTGCTGTTACACTTTACTGCAAGCTGAAGACACTTGTTATTGGGATATAAGGTTGCATTTAAAATAAGTGTGTTTTGTTGCATATTTTTAAACCTAGTATATTGTCATTGTTTCAAGGAAATTCCGCAAAACTCTAAAGTAAAACGATAATGTCAGAAGTCTTAACATAAACGCAATAAACCTAATAGATGCGAAAAAAGGGCGAAGATATGTGTCGAGATAGGAAAATAGGTTTTGTTCTAACTGCCATGGAAATACTGCGTGATAATTGTGTGTAGGTACGTATGCGTTGCGTTACACGGAAAAAGTCTGCCCGGTTTTCCCCCTCACTCCACCTTATTTCTTCCCTTTCCTCCCCACGTTCACCCGCTAAACCTGTCCCTGTTTTTTACTACCTACCCCCGGGCCCGTATTTTCCGATCCCGTCCGCGTGAAACCTACCCACAGCGAAAATAAAATGACCCTTTCGAAATTCAGGTGATTTTTGCGCGCGACTGCCCCTAAATTTTATCTACTCCACACGCATATTACATAAACCGACGGACATTGCAAAACAGAAAAGTTAAAGCCACACAGTGACGTTTATAGCCACTCCTCATTACAAGTTACTTATGGCAGGGGTGGATTTATGGTGCATTTTGGGGTGGCCGTGTCTTGGGTCAAGGGGTCTCTAAAATGAAAATATTACAACACAACGTGGAACTACAAACAGTAAACGCTGGTATTTATTTACGGGAAACTAATAGTACAAATTAAAATCAGGTTACACATAAATATTTAATCGAACGATGTAACCCATTTAGTAGAATATTCAAAAGCATTTTATTCTGATTAAAATGACTAAAAATTTTAAGTCTAATGTATGAAATAAAAAAGAAGGAAAGTAGACATAATGCGGTGAAAATACGATTGCTGAGATGCATGCGTGGAAATTATTTGAACGATACAGAGAACAATGAATGAATGCAAAAGAAATCGTTGATGTGTTGGATGTTGGGTGTTGATAAAAAAGAGATGATTTGGTCTTATGGAACGTTAAGTGAGAAGATATATAAGATCAATGTCGAAGGCAGCAGAAATAAAGGGCGTCCGCAAAAGACATGGCTTAATGATATTATTCTTGTAGTGCCATCTCCTATTTTTTGTTAAAAGCTTCAACAACCATATATTGCGCTGCTTCTGCGTGAGTCGACTAGTCTAGACCAATTCTGTTTACTTTTTGTTGCTTCTCCCAGCTTAATCTAGAGCGACCCACCGTCTTCCATCCGGGGTTACCAAGAGGATTCTTATTGGTGTTCGTTCTTCTGGAAAACTTAGCACATGTCCAAGCTAGCTAATTTGTGATATCTAGGGGCTTCATGCCGAGTCACACTGAGATACAGAGTGAAAATATACTTTTCACTCTGTATATCAGTGTGACTCCAGCTACGCCATAAGAAAACTCATTTCGTTAGCCTGGATCCTTGCTCTCATTCTCGCCGTCAGGTTTCAAATTTGATGGCCATATTAGGGTGGGCCTGTACGCAGAAAAAAACCCGAAGAATGTGCATGAGAAAATGTGTGATTAGGCTAAAGTGGCGTGTTAGGATGTCCGACCCTTGCGGGAAAAGGCGAGATGGTTTGTAAAATACTCGCCATTACGAAATTATTATTTAACTTATTAAAATAAACAAAATGATTGTTAT
>JADDOH010019368.1:0-16525 GCA_016648135.1 Agrypnia vestita
CATTATCCCAATTACAAGTGTCTTCGGCACGCTCTAGTAACATGTATTTTTACATTTAAATATATTTTACATGTACATTTATGTGTATTATATATGAAGTGTTTGAATGTAGTGCGATCGTATAAGAATACATAAATCAATAATCGATTTAATGAATAATTGATTTGATGGGTTTATAGGTTCAGGTCATCGCTTAGAAAATGGACGTTGTGTATGAGTGAGTTTTCAGTTAGGGTCAGCGCAATACACATTACATGTGTGACACAACCTTGTGATGAGAGAAAAGTAAGCAACATTATTAGTGTGCTGGCTTATTCTAAAGAACTCAGGTTTTCTTATAAGGGGTTTAACATGCAGATTTATTTCAGCTAGAGAAAGAGAATCAATAGCTCCACTGAGAATCTTGTGTAGCACAACGAGGTCGAATATTTTCCGTCGGGACTCAAGTTTGTGCATCTTGAAAAAGGCAAGTCGATATTCGTAGCTGTGAAAGTTATTGTGTTGACCAGCTTTGTATGACAAAATACGTAGAAACTTTTTCTGCACTCGCTCGATTCTCGTAACATGTGTTGTGTAATAAAGTGACCAAATAACCAAATCCAATATACTTCGTATTAGTGATAGTAATATAGAGAATTTTAAGACTTTGAGGATTTTTAAAGTCATGAGTAATTCGGGTTATAAATCCCAACAAAGTATATGCTTTGTTTGTGTTATCAAAGTGGTTTCTTAAAGTGAGCTTATAATCTAGCACGACTTATTGAATAGTGGCGCGTCATCCAGTTTATAAACACATTCTATTTTTTGAATATTTTTAGTGAAACTAATACAGGCACATTTCTTAGCATTAAGTGATATTTTATTTACTTTACACAATTTGATAGATTATTAATTTGTAGATTTAATTTTTATATGACGTAGAGAAAAATAAAAATCTATCCCTCTGTACTTTTTATCTGAAAATACCTGAGAAGCAAAGAAAAAAAATTTGTAATATAACTATTGTGAACTCAGAGATTTTTTGATATCGGTCATTAAATTATAATTTTTTGAAGAGTCGCAATGCCTGGAGTCAGCATATAAATTTCATTTACTGCGCACCCCGCCGAGCCGATAAGAAACGGTATCGTGATATGTATTTATTTATATTCTACGAAAAAGAAAGGCTGAGAAGGATAGTGGCTGCAGGGAATAAGGTGTAAGGTGCTTTGAAAACAATCATTTCTAATTTGAACATGTCAACCGAGGTAAAGCTAGGGGTATACAGTGGCATTCCGGTACCATCACCGATGTATAGAAATGAAGACTGGAGCTGGCAGAAAAGGAACCAAAGTATGCTGAATGCAATGGAAATGAGTTCACTTAGAGGCACGTACGCCAAATCCAGTTATGATCGAGTGAAGACTGAAAAAATTAATAAATAATGTAAAGCTGGTGTAATCATATAGATCATGAATAGAATTAAAAAGGTCGCTCGGGTGGTTTGGGCATTTTGAGCGAATGTATGAAAGAAGGGTAAGACTATTAATGGCGCAAGTGTTCACGGCGCCAGTAAGAGGGGGCGGCCGCAAAGGTATTGGCATCACAAGGTTAAACTGATGCTGGAAGATGGTTATATTAGAAGCCTAAACAATAGGCGAGCCTGCATGCGGACATGTGCGATGCAAGTTAGTTAGTTACAATGAATAAACTATAGTCGCCTCTACACTACTAGCGAAGTCGGCCGAAGCGAAGCGAATACGATAGTGTGGAGGGATACTTCGTGTTACTTCGGGTCACTGCGGACGACTTCCGAAAGTTGTCGGTTTTTGAGCCGTGTCAAAGGAATCCGAAGTGACCCGAAATTCGTGCGGAGTACTATTGTATGGGCAACTGAGCTCCTCGCAGTGTTGACACCTACTTCGGATTACCTCGGACTCCGGCTGACTTTCCTAATAGTGTAGAGGCGGCTTATTGCTTTTCATAAATATACTAACTTTATATGCTAAGTTATGTTATGAGTAACTGTGTTCTCAGAACACACGTATAAAAATATTGTTATAATTTTATAGCTTACTACTCGAGAATCGAGATACTCGCGTTATGTTTTTCATCCAATTTAATATAATGATCATCATGAACAATCTCTACATCTTTAACGACAAATCCAACAATAAATAATTGCTTCCCATTCATATGTTCAGTAAGTACATACCTTGGAGCCAAAGTTCGTCTCTCTTTCCCCAATTGCCACGCTGCTTGGTGACGCTTTCGTTCAACCAGTTCCCGCACGCCCACTGCCAGGGGTCGGTACAGGGGTCCACGCTGCTGTTCATGGTCTCCACGTACTGAAAACAGTCACTTTTGGAAACCAGCAAAATATTTACAACAAAATTACTTAAATAAAATAATTTAATGATACGTTGAATGTCGAACGCAATACTTCTCGCATGCAATGCCAGCGATTCACACACACCAACCCCTAATGGAATGTATTTTAAAATTCTCATACCTATACTAAAACATAGTATATTATATGGCGTCTGCTTGCTTGCCGTCAACAAAAACTTTGGATCGATTTTTGACCCTTTTCCCGTGATCCAATCGAGCTGAAACTCGGCAAGCACGTGGCGACGATCAAGAAAGTCTATCAAATTTTCGTTAAAAAAATTAATAATTATAGTATATTTTCGGATTTCAGAAATTTTATTGTTTTTTTCAAATTGGAACATTAGAAAAGTTTGATTAGCAACGGCACGGGTGCCCGATAACGTCGCGGAATATTTTCTAAATTTAAATTACTCCGTCGGTATAATAGGTAATCACTACGAATTTCGAAAATTTACAAAACAATTGGTTCACAGATGACAGCAAAATTGGGTTTTTTGGGAAAAAATCAAATAATAATTTATTTCTTTTAGATTTCTGCTTAGTCTTGAAGAATTCTACATTACTCAAATCTAATTCTGACTAAATCATTTGACGCTGGAAATTCATAAGGTACGATATTGATGATAATTAAATCTATCAAAATCTTGACATCTCAAAACATCTGACATTTTAGAAATGTATTAAATTTCTGTAAGTTTAGTGTTATGTGATATGTTTTAATTCGTCTTTAATTATTGTTATATTTTACAAAGAAAGGGAGTATAGTAAAAACTTGGTTTTATGGGTTACTTTTTTATGTATGCATTCTTAACTATTCAAATTATTTTAAGGAATAAGTCATTACTTGTGTTTGGGTGTTGAATGATATCATAAATATTTTTGATATCTGCCACTGTGATTACAGTTTTATTAGATCACCTAAATTATATTAATTTACACAGATTTTTATCATAAGTTAGGGCCGGTTGCATGAACTTAGTTTATGGTAATCTTTCGTAAAAAAAAAATATTTTTACGAAAACCGATTTTTTGGTTGGTGGAAAACGCCAAAATTAATGGTTTAAACGAAATATTACTTTAAACTGAGTTGTCACAAAGCAATGTATAGCCGACCACTAAAAAATTAAAGTCTTTCATAAATAATAGTAATGTAGTTCATAGTTAACAATGTTTTCAGAGAGATGTCACCAACAGGGGACGTAAAGTTGTATATTATTAACGTATTAATCGTATTCGTTGATCCCACAATGGTTAGGATCCTCACTTGTCACCAAAACCGAGTTTCGGTTCTCAGCCAGGGATATTTTTATTTTATTTATTTTACTGAATTTGTGAAAATTAACTGAAATTTAAACCATGTTAAATATAAACTAACTGTTCGTACCCGGCGTTGCAAAGGTTAAGGATTAAGTTTAAAGTAAACAGTATAGATTTGCATCGAAAATATATCAGGGGAGGGGAAAGGGTAAAAGAAGAGGAAGGAAATGTCCTATGCTACCCGCCGGGTCCTAAGGAATAAGTTTGCAAATTTTGAGTCCAATCGGTCGAAAGGTATAGATTTGCATCGAAAATATGTCGGGGGAGGGGAAGGGGTAAAAAAAGAGAGGGGAAATGTCATCTTTGTTACCCGCCGGATCCTAAAGATTAAGTTTCCAAATTTTGATTCCGATCGGTCAAATGGTACAGATTTGCCTCAAAAATATATCAAGGGGAGGGGAAGGGGTAACAGAATAGGAAGGAAATATCGCCTTTATTACCCGTCGAGTCCTAAGGAATAATTTTCCAAATTTTTTGTCCGATCGTTCGAACGGTACAGATTTTCTTCGAAAATATATCAAGGAATGGGAAGGAATAAAAGAATAGGGTGGAAATGTCATCTATGTTACCCGCCGTGTCCTAAAGAATAATTTTCCAAATTTTTAGTCCGTTCGGTCGAACGATACATCGATTTGCATCGAAAATATATCAGAAGAATAGGGGGGAAATGTCGCCTTTATTACCCGCCGAGTCCTAAAGAATAAGTTTCCAAATTTTGAATCCGATTGTTCGAACGGTACAGATTTTCATCGAAAATATATCAAGGGAATAGGAAGGAGTAAAAGAATAGGGGGAAAATGTCATCTATGAATGTTCTTAGGTTTTCACGGCCACTCAGAATCTTCAAGTTTGTGTTTACTGGGGTATTATGCGTGTTGTTACGACGAACGGACGACGAACCTACGACCTTTCGGGCCGACGTTTCGGATCCCATTGCAGGGTCCATCATCAGCCCTGATGATGGACCCTGCAATGGGATCCGAAACGTCGGCCCGAAAGGTCGTAACAATACGGCATAATACCCCAGTAAACACAAACTTGAAAATGTCATCTATGTTACCCGCCGAGTCCTAAAGAATAATTTTCCAAATTTTTAGTCCGATCGGACAAACGGTACAGATCTGCATCGAAAATATATCCGGGGGAGTGGAAGGTGTAAAATAATAGGGGGGAAATGTCGCCTATGTTACCCGCCGGGTCCTAAAGCCTAAAAATGCAAAATTTGAATCGAATCGGACAAACGTTGGAGTCAGGCATTGAGTTTTATATGTATAGATATATGAAATACGTTTTTTTTGGAACACATCATTCAAGAATCGAGATCGTACACATAAAATATAATATAAAATAAGCAATCTAATTTCTATAAGAAAATATATTATTAAATTTTGTTCCAAATTTTTATTGTAAAATTTATATTCTCAGAAATTTGAAAATTGTACTGGAAACTAATATTTCCGATACGTATATTTGTAACACATGTAGGTAATTTTATTTAATAAACACATATTTAATAATACATAACATACATGATCCTTTTTTTTGAGTTGTCTTTCTTCCATTTAACTATTTTTATTAATGTTTCTGTACTGTAGTATGCTGAAGTTAGAAGCATAAAGATATTATACTTTTAAAAAAATTATACAAAAGATTTTCAATATGTGGGGTAAAAACAAGGGCCGTAATATCCAAAAAATGTAATGAATTTTTGTGAATTTATAAGATATAATATAATTTAGTAATTGCTTATTATTTTTTATCAATTATTATACTTATTATTTATCTATAGTTGAAAATAATTTCATGTTGGGTAACACAATAACGAAATATTATAATAAAAACTTTCGAAAAGAGACATCTGCAGTATACAAGAATAAGTTATACTCTTGTTGGATCCTTTGCGTTGTTGTTTATTTGTGGTTAATGTCTAGACTTATTCTAAAATGCCTAAAATGATAATAAAAAATTACTTTCTTGGTTAGAATAGACTTAAATGAAAAATAATAGTTTTTACAGTGAACGATTATATACAAATTAAATAATAATGTTATTTTTAAACTTTTTTTCGGAACTTTTTTGAATTTGACATTTTATATAATACGATGGGAAATACGAAATTTTAAAATACCTAGAAATAATTTAAATAGATGGCTCTAGTCCTAGATATGTACATACATATATACAAACTGGTTGGCCCGGCTTCGCTCGGGACCATAATTCGGTAAACATAGAATTGTGTTGACGTCTCTTTTTTGCTGGTTTCGGTACCTGTGATTATTGCACCGTCTTCGCTTTGCTTCGCTTATATTTTAGCGCACAATCATAACACTAAGAGAAAACCTTCCAAAACTTTCTAAAGCATTCCGAAATCTTATAGAACTTCCTGGAATCTTCTAGAACTTTCCCTTTCCAGAACCTTTTAAAGCATTATAATTCTTTCTGGAACCTCTAGACCCACCGACGCACACCCCCACTCAGTTTGGAACCTTATAGATCTTTCTGATAGCTGATCTGTAGAACTTTCTCCTTCCAGAACTTTCTCGAACCCTCTAGAACTTTTCGGAACCTTTAAAACTCTCTGACACACTCTGCAACTCGGTTTGGAACCTTATAGAACTTTCTGAAACTTTCTCCATCCAGAAATTTCTAAAGCTATCTGGAACCTTTTCTTAATCTTATGGAACCTTCTAGACTCACCGATGAACTCAGCCACTCGCTTTGGAACCTTATAAGATCTTTTTAAACTTTCTACTTCCAGAACCTTTCAAAGCGTTCGAGGCCCTTCGTGAATGCTCTGGAAACTTCTAGGCTCACAAACACACTCCACCACACTGTTTGGAATGTAAGAGAATATACTTTAGAAGAATAAAGAATCTTCTAGAATGTTCCCCTTCCAGAACTTTCTAGAGCTTTATCGAACGTTCTGAAATCTTCTAGTCTCACTGACACACTCCGCGCTCAGTTTAGAACCTTATAGAATTTTTGGGATTATTCTAGAATGTTCTCCTTCCAGAACTTTCTACATCTTTATCGAACGTTTTGAAACCTTCTAGACTCACCGACACACTCAGCCACTCAGTGTGGAATCTTATAGAACTTTCTCTTGCCAGAACTTCCTAGAGCTTTATTTTATTTTTATTTATTTTTATTTCATTCTGGAACCTTCTAGACTCACAGACATACTCCGCCATACTATTTGGAACATTATAGAACTTTCGTGAATCTTCTAGAACGTTCTCCATCCAGAACGTTCTTGAACTTTATCGAACGTTCTCGACTCACCTCTTAGTATGGAACCTTATAGAATTTTCGGGAATCTTCTAGAACAATCCCCTTCCAGAACTTTCCAGAGCTTTACTGGACATTCTTTCCGTTATTGACTCACCGGCATACTTCGCCACTTAGTTTAGAACCTTATTTTTTTTTTCTAGAACGTTCTCCTTCCAGAACATTCAAGAGTAGATTTTTCCGGAACCTTCTAGACTTACCGACACAGTCGGCGGGCCCATCCTGGAACAATCTGAAGCATTTGCGGCCTTCCCATAACAAAACAATGTGCTAGAATGCACATTTTTGTCACCCACTCCCACCCACGCATAGCCACCCCCACCAAACTCGCACATTTTCAATGTGACACCAAGGGCTATCTACCACCATAACCACCAGGGGGTGGTACTGTCTGGTTGTGAAGAAAACTTGGCGGATAGGGAAACACGGGTTTCTTTTTATATATATTTATATATTGATTATATTAGTAATATGAGCATCCCCAAAACCCAATAATATTAATTTCATTTTCTGGCTGTCCGTCCATCCGTAACTTCTTAGAATTCATAAAAATTTAATTCCGTTTTCAAAAAGTTATTTGCAATCATCTTCTAAAAGAGTATAGTTGCCGGCAAACTTATTGAAAAATTTTGGCGTAGTGAGGGAATGCGCAGAAGACAAAATTTGGGTCTCTTTGGTGGAATGGTACATGCGCAAACTTCCCCCCACTACGCCGAAAAATTTCAAAATGTTTGCCGGCTACTATACCATTATTTAAATAGATTATTACTTATATTTTACTAGAGTTCAGTAATTAATAAATAGTATAAATTCAGTCTCTTTCTGTTTATATAAATTAGTTTATGATTATTTGTTAAGAAAGATTTTGAAAATTTTACATGCAATATCATACATCCTCCCTACCTACTTATATTCAGAAAGAAATCGTTATATTTTTGATTGATCAAACGAAATGTACGATTGAAGTTAGTCCAAATCCCGATTTTATTATAATTAAACTTGTTAGATTAGTTAGTTGGTAACTGCACAAAGTTAGTTTGCGCCTCCTACACGACTCTGCTATTTTGAGATAAGTGTGTTTTCAAAAACAATCGACAATCACTACTTACGATTTTGCATCAGGGCTGTTTACAGATCGTGACACCGTGCACACCAAGTAGTAAACACAATTTGTATTTCTGGAAATAGTGACGTTTATGTAAGTGATTTAAAACCTATGTTAGTAAACTCAATATTTCTACGGGAATATACACTAGGAATTTTCTTTCGGATAATCGCTTCGCCACTCAAGTAGGTACTGTGAAATTTTCCCGGGTTTTTTAACGCTTCAACACACGTTTTCCGATATCAAGCTAACTCATAAGTCATAAGCCAAACGGCTATTGTATTTTGTTGATATAAAGCTTTTACTTCTTCCTACAATAATCTTTGTTTATGCCTGTTGACCTGCTGTGGATATGTAAAGTTTTTTAAACGTACTAAACTATTTAACAATAATAAAAAAACATATAATATATAATATAAGGCTAGAGGCGTTTGAAATGTGACCAAAACCGACTACGCTAAAGATATCCTGGGCTGACCACATTACCAAAAAAGAGATATTTAGATGGATAAGCATATTTAGATACTAATAATAACTAGCAAACGGATGAAAGCTGCATACTTACAACACATTCGGAGAAAAACGAGTAATTACAACTCAATCATACTACATACAAAGCGGAAGAAATTGTCAGATAATATGTATCTTGTTGATACGATATATATATATCTAGTTTTGGTCATCTGGCTGACAGCCAATTGCCTGACAGCCGTTTGCCCGACGACCCAGCACTCCAACAGCTCAACTTCCCGACAACATATTATTTTTTTTTAAGATTTGCATTTAACCAATTTAAAACTGCATTGGAAGATTTTTTTCTACAGGGTTAGGTGTACCAAAGAATATTTCATTTCATACAATTCCCAGAAATTCTTTTAAATGTTCACATTATTTATAGTACAATTTAGATTTTAAACTACTTTTTTAAACAATAACCAACTAGGAAACAATCTTCGTAATTTGGATTTAAATTAAAATTTAACAGTTGAAGAACTTATTCACGATTTCTTAAACGAATTTAAATATTAATGTATATTATAGATATCTCACAGAGACGAAACTGTATTTCTTATGGGAAAGTAGGTATAGAAGTCATTTGGGTGTACATAGGACTTATGACCTATCTTATGGTTGGCTTAAGTGATCACTTTACACAATGTAACATTCGCCATTTCCACCCATGATAGAATATACCATGCTTTCTAATTTTTGGAAGTTGTATATATTAAATTGTGTGACAAGCTTTCTTATATGAGTTGTAACCGCCTTTCCATGCAGCCTGTACAAAGCCATTTTCATTCCCCTAAATCCCCATAGATGTCGCTAATTATTATTAATATCGTTAATGTCGCTAATGAGAAAATCTACAATTGATTTACGGAATTTTGAAAACAATATCCTTTTTGTGCAATGAAATTCATCCGAATTACTAACCATAAGATAGGTCATAAGTCCTAAGTCATAAGTCCATATGTACACCCAAATGACTTCTATACCTACTTTCCCATAAGAAATACAGTTTCGTCTCTGTGAGATATCTATAATATACATTAATTGATTAATAATGTCTCTGTGACAAAAATCCAGCACTGTTCTGAAAGATTTGAACAAACTCAAAATATTTTGAATTTAAATATATTTTTCGAATGAAGTTTTCTTGTCGGGCAATCGGCTGTGAGGCAATTAACCGTCACCCGGGTATATCGACATCAGAAAAGCTAATTGCCTGCATCTGGTATGCTGTATTGGAAAAAGCTATTGTGCATTTGTAAAATAAAATATAGTTAAAATCAGATTGTTTGACGGAAAGTTGTATATAGTTGGAGGGAAGGCTGAGAAAGATATCGAGAGGAGGGTGATTGCAGGGAATAAGGTGAACGGTACTTTGAATTCAATAATTTATAATTAAAATATGTGTACCGAGATAACACCAGCAGTATACAACGGTATTCTGGTATAAACACTGAAGTACGGATTTGAAGCCTAGAGCTAACAGAAGAAAAACGAAATTAGACTGAATGCGGTAGAGATGAGATCATTTAGACATATGTGTGGAAAATCCATTCATGATGGAGAAAAAAATGACGATGTTAAGAAATAATGTAAAGCTGATCCTAGCATAGTTGATAGAATTAAAAAGGGTAGCTTAGATACTTTGGGCATGTTGAGCGAATGAATGAGGAAAGAATGGTAAGAAAAATATATGACGCAAGTGTTGACGGCATCAGAAAGAAAGGATAAAGCGAGAGTATGTGTCAGGATAGGTAAGTAAGTAGTTACATATTATTGTTTTGCAATTGCTGTTTGCGTGTCCAGCATATTTTATACATAAATTCCAGTGACGCACTTGCACAAATTCAAATTTATCCGAGCATTGAAACAAACCGTTTGAACGGCCCCTTGATAGATCCATATACATCAATTGTACGTAAAACGTCAATTGGGCTGAACAAGTGGATGGCTCAAAAAAGCAAGGAAAAAAGGCTTAGCGCATACCTGGGGGCTGTTATCTACCTGAAGAAAGAATTGTGGACTCTATTGAAATTTAAATGTGTACTAAACTTTTAACTCACGTCATTAACTGACAGTAGATTTCAAGCTTTTTATTTAATTCTGCACACTCGAATGCTGTAAAATAAAAAAATTACTTCAATTTTAATTTTAATTATTAGGGCGCGCGCCTCATTTTATTAACTTAAGTGAAAATATATCGGCAACAATTGTTTTTGGATATACAAAATTTTTATTTACATGTAGATCAGACGAAACTCAAAGCGTGCCGGAAAAATTTTGATGTATATATAAATGTATTTTTATATTAATTATACTTACTATCTGGTAAAGTAAATTTATATAGAAATTTTATTTAAATTTAGTCTATGTCTACTTGCGATCGGGAATGCTATTTAGATATTAATAAATTATCATTTATGAGTCCAGGATGTCGTTGGCACATATTCTGAATCTAGAAGAAGCTTTGGTCTAGAAGTAGACTGAAAGCAGTGAAAATACTGTTTAGAATTTAATAATCAAAAAACAAATCTGAAGCCAAATCAAACTGATGCATAAAATAAGATAATCCTCACAAGGTGAAAATAATAGTATATTTATTTAATACTAGCCGTGCCCGCGCGGCTTCGCACGCGTAGATTTTTAGTACACTGTTTGGATCGTCATAGTACTTTCGCGAACCTTCTAGAACATTCTCCTTCCAGAACTTTCAAGAAATGTATCGAATGTACAGGAACCTTCTAGATACACCGACACATTCCGCCACTCAGTTTAGATCCTTATAGAACTTTCGGGAATTTTCTAGAACCTTCTCCTTCCAGAATTTTCTAGAGCAGGTTTTTCCGAAACCTTCTAGACTTACCGACACAGTCGGCGGGCCCATTCTGGAACAATTTGGAGTATTTTTGGCCTTCCCATAACAAAACAATGTGCTAGAATGCACATTTTCGTCACCCACTCCCACCCACGCTCAGCCACCCCCACCAAACTCGCACATTGTCAATGGGACACCAAGGGCTATCCACCACCATAACCACCTGGGGGTGGTAGTTTCTGGTTGTGAAGAAAACTTGGCGGATAGGGAAACACGGGTGGTTTCTTTATATATATATATATATATATATATATATATTATATATATATTCTCATATATATATATAGATATAGATATTATAATATATATATATATTAGGTCCTTACTATGAAATTGGCGTTTAGTATGGGAGGAACATAAAGCCGATTTTTTTTTATTATAATATATTTATTTAATCAAAGTATGTACCATTGCTATCTATGCACTTTTGCCATCTCATAGGTAGTTCATCGATCCCTTTACTAAAAAAACCATTCGGACGGGAATCAATAAAATCTTTGAAGGCGGTTTGGACTGCCCCATCGGAGTTGAATTTTTTCCTTTGCAAGAAGTTATCCAAATTTCGAAAAAAATGGTAATCTGTTGGGGCAAGGTCCGGAGAGTACGGTGGATGTCTTAGACATTCCAATTGAAGCTCCTCTAATTTGGTAGCCGTCTGTTGTGCAGTGTGTGGTCTAGCGTTATCATGAAGCAGCAGTGGCCTAGAGCGATTAACCAGCCTCGGTTGTTTAGCAGCTAGCGTTTCCATCATGGTTTGCAGTTGCTGACAATAGACATCTGCCGTAATCGTCTGGCCAGATTTAAGAAAGCTGTAGTGAACGACACCAGCACTAGTCCACCAAACGCTCACAAGTAACTTTTTTGAAGTCAATTTTCGCTTGGGGCATGGTTTGGCTGGTTCGGCAGGGTTCAGCCATTGCGATGAGCGCTTCCGATTATCGTACAGGATCCACTTTTCATCACAGGTAATGATTCGATTTAAAATCCCTTCATTATTGTGCCGGTTGAGTAATGCAACGCAGCAGTCAACGCGCGTTTGTTGATTTGCTTCACTCAATTCGTGAGGTACCCACCTTTCAAGCTTTTTCACCTTACCAATTTGCTTCAAGTGGATTAAAACAGTTTTATCACTAACACCGCAGCCTGCAGCTAACTCGGATGTGGTTTGCGATGGATCCGCTTCCACAATAGCCTTCAATTCTTCATTATCAACTTTGGTCTCCGGCCGTCCACGGGGCTTGTTCTGCAGGTCGAAATTTCCAGAACGAAAACGTTGGAACCAAAAACGCACTGTGTTTTCTTTTGCGGCACCGTCGCCATACACATTATTAATCCTTCGAGCCGTTTCTGCAGCACTAGTGCCACGGTGGAACTCGTACTCGTAAATAACGCGATATTTCAAGTTTTTCATTTTGTTAACTGAGTGACGCAAAGAAAAAAACAATTGAGGAAAAAACAAATGAATTATAATTTTCAAAACACAAATACATGAGTAAATAGCTGTATAAATTTGGATTTGGAATTCCTAACCAAAGAGAAGATATTTGAGATCAAATTTGCCAGTACGGCAAAACGCCAATTTCATATGTAAGGACCTAATATATATATATATATATTGATTTAATATTTGGTTAGAGCAATCAGTAAAAATAATTTAATTTTTATGACATGAATGAATCAGATTTTTTTCGCCGCCCCATGTAAGGTATCCGTAACCTATGAGTGGTCTCATTCCGGCGCACTTAGAAAGATAAAGCCGGCCGGTCTGTAATGAAATGCATTAGAAAAAATTAATTCATGTTCCCTCGATATCTAAACGCTCCCTGCTAATGGCTCAACGTGGACTGCTGTATCTGGCGCTTTGAAACAGGGATCGCAAACAGTTAGGAAATACAAAACTATCATGTCTAAAATCATACGTGAAATATTGCGCCAACAAAAAGATTAACATTAACTGAATTTTGATTAAATCAAAATAATGATAATTAACACTATGTAAGTACTTACAATCTGTGGATTATTTTTATACTATCACGTGGAGATACTATCATGATTATCTATAAACTCTACATATGTTATGTAAGAGGGAACCATTATTTTTAACAATTTTGTTTTCGCGAGTTTGAATTTTAACTACTTAACCATGACGCCGTTTCCCCCCAGGCCACATTATTCCATCTTGGCACACCTCTTTTGCTTCGGCTACATTCATGCACCCTTTCATTCCTGCTCAATGATTTATGAGGCTTTTAACAGAGCCATCTTCTAATATTTGTAGTATCTGATCTGATCGCTGATCATGATAGTACACATGTGCCAGGTCTTTCGTGGACGCCTTCATTTCCTGTATATCGATTCTGACATAACTAACAAATTTTGTGTAAACCATTGTTGTTTTTAAACTTCTGTCGGTTTCGATACTGAGTCTTATCTGCATCAGGACGGAATACAAATTAAATAATGGATTATTCGTTAAATTAAATTTGTTGTTAATTATATTTGACTTGATAACTTGATAATAAATTTGATTTATAATATTTCTAAAACATCTAGCCTGAGGCCTTTATTATTTGTGGGTAAAATTTCGATACCGTTTTCTTTTTTTAAAGTGTGGCTATTCTTTATTTAACATACTCACTTAAATAAATACTCACTTAAAATGAACGCCTAAAAATTAATATGTTAAATTTTTTAACTCCTTTTTTATAAACCAGTATATATTTTTAACAATATTTTTAGATATGTGTTCGTAGAACACAAATACTGCATTTTATCCACAAGGGGTAATTCTCAATTAAGATAAATTATATATTCTGGGCCTCCCTTTAAAGACTTCCGTAAAAGTTTCCCATAAAAATAGCTTTGTCTCTGTGAGACATTGTGAGACTGAGATAATTTAAATGTATTCGTATTTAATAATTCTTTAGGTGAATTTTAAAACCACTTTCACAATAAATCAATACTTTGGAATCTGAATGCATCTAACTGTACATCAAAGTATTGAACCACACAGAAATTCACATGACAGTATAAACAAAACTAAATACTGATGGTATACACGAGTACATTATTCCCATCGCCCTTGTTTTTGATCGTCGATCGCACATGAGTGGTGATATCATTCTTTTTAAATATACTTTTATTTTTCACTTTTCCGCTGCTTCTTCATTGACTTCTCCTTATTGCATTACTGCATTAATTGCATACAGGGAATAATACTTCTTGATCACAATACTTTACATGTAGACTCCTGCTTAAATTTTGAGTCAAAAATGTTCAAACAGCAATATCTTAAAATCTTCAATAAATTACTAAATAATCGATTACAATATTTTCATAATAGTCCAATGTTTTGCAGAAGATAAGTCAGAAATATTTTTTTTTAAATGCAAACTTTGAAGTCGCTGATCTGGTCGAAGTCGAATATCTGTAACTACTTATATGTGTTAGGAAATTTTTGTATGAACATTTTCGACTCATCCTTTTTTACCCATTATTTAACTCATTTCTTGATATACTTCATATTCAATCACTTATCATTATTCATTCTTAACATTGTCTGTTGCTTATACTATTCATTAATTAATTCAAAATAGTTAACTAAAAATCTCTTATCTAACTTTGTTCTTAACATCTATGAATCTTTTTAATTGGTCTATGAAATGAACACTGCTTTTATATTATATGTTTAAAAAACCGTTAAGATTTCTTAATAAATAAATAATTTAGGCAGGAATCTATCTGTTATGTATTGTGGATTAGCTCTGATACACCCTGTCTACACATGACTATCATGTTCAGCTAAGTATACAAAATAAATATAATTTTATCAAAACACACCATTCTTTATTTTGTATCAAATGGTTCTGGACGCATTTAAACGTGATAATGGCAATGCTCCCTTTTTAAAAATATATAAGCACAAATAAATAAGGTATTGAATGTTATTATGCCTATAATTTTATTATCAAAGCAATAAACATCAATATTTTTATAACATATTGTACATTGTATTGAAATAATAAATGTTAAGGTAATTATTAATAATGTTAAGGTAATTTAGCGTTAATCACTTTAAAATTTTATTTGATATTTTAAATCTATAATATTAGGTCCTTACATATGAAATTGGCGTTTTGCCGTACTGGCAAATTTAATCTCAAATATCTTCTCTTTGGTTAGGAATTCCAAATCCAAATTTATACATCTATTTACTCATGTATTTGTGTTTTGAAAATTATAATTCATTTGTTTTTTCCTCAATTGTTTTTTTCTTTGCGTCACTCAGTTTACAAAATGAAAAACTTGAAATATCGCGTTATTTACGAGTACGAGTTCCACCGTGGCACCAGTGCTGCAGAAACGGCTCGAAGGATTAATGATGTGTATGGCGACGGTGCCGCAAAAGAAAACACAGTGCGTTTTTGGTTCCAACGTTTTCGTTCTGGAAATTTCGACCTGCAGAACAAGCCCCGTGGACGGCCGGAGACCAAAGTTGATAATGAAGAATTGAAGGCTATTGTGGAAGCGGATCCATCGCAAACCACATCCGAGTTAGCTGCAGGCTGCGGTGTTAGTGATAAAACTGTTTTAATCCACTTGAAGCAAATTGGTAAGGTGAAAAAGCTTGAAAGGTGAGTACCTCACGAATTGAGTGAAGCAAATCAACAAACGCGCGTTGACTGCTGCGTTGCATTACTCAATAATGAAGGGATTTTAAATCGAATCATTACCTGTGATGAAAAGTGGATCCTGTACGATAATCGGAAGCGCTCATCGCAATGGCTGAACCCTGCCGAACCAGCCAAACCATGCCCCAAGCGAAAATTGACTCCAAAAAGTTACTTGTGAGCGTTTGGTGGACTAGTGCTGGTGTCGTTCACTACAGCTTTCTTAAATCTGGCCAGACGATTACGGCAGATGTCTATTGTCAGCAACTGCAAACCATGATGGAAAAGCTAGCTGCTAAACAACCGAGGCTGGTTAATCGCTCTAGGCCACTGCTGCTTCATGATAACGCTAGACCACACACTGCACACAGACGGCTACCAAATTAGAGG
>JADDOH010019370.1:0-24063 GCA_016648135.1 Agrypnia vestita
GTGTTATTTTGAATAGCATCACCGCGTCAGCTATGTTTCTTCGACGATTTAGGGTCTGCATGTTAAAAAACTTCGCAGAGTCTTCATTGCTTATATGAGATCTAAATGAACGGAGGTCTAGGTATCTTAGGAATCTGTTTTGGACGCTTTCAATTCTATTTTCGTGTACTGCATAACCTGGATTCCACACCTGAGATGCATATTCTAAAATACTACGAACGTATGAGAAATAAAGTGTCTTGAGGGTACTGATATTTTTGAAATGTTTACATGTGCGTATGACAAAACCAAGCATAGATGATGCGTTGGTGACTATATAATCGATATGTTTGTTGAAATTTAATTTACTGTCAAGTATCACCCCAAGGTCTTTGCTTTCGGATTTTGTAGATAATGTTATATTATTAATTGAATATTCATTAGAGAATACCTTTTTATTTCTTGTAAAGCGTACAACGAAGCATTTAGAAACATTTATTTCCAGGCTGTGGGCATTGCAATACGTGTTCAGACGATGTAGGTCATCTTGCAGCCTTCGACAATCTTCTAGTGAGTTTATGGGAGAAAAAATTTTCATATCATCTGCATATAGGATAATTTTTGAGTTTAGAAAGCAATCACCTATATCATTGATATAAATGTTAAATAGCAATGGTCCCAGCAGACTGCCTTGAGGTACTCCAGATGTTACAACAACAGTGTTAGATTTAAACCCTGCAACCACTACAATTTGACTACGGTTGGAGATATAAGAAGTAAGCCAACGATAAAGATTGCCGTAATACTATACTAAACAATTAAATCAAAACTAAATTTGAAGACATGCTTTTATACGCTTTCTTTGCATATCTATATTCGTAGTCAATTTCTTAACATCACCCTCGCAGTATCCAAATTTAAATGCTAAAGTCTACGGCTGAATACTCAATAATAATGGAAAATTATTAATTTTAATCCAAATAATGACCGATCCATCCACTTTGCATAAATGTTGAATGTTTTAGAGCTCTAGCTAGTCAAGAATTTGTTGAAAAATCGATTACAAGATTCTACCACAAGCAACAGACATTGAGAGTTAAATAAAAGCGTGTAAAAAGTAACCAGGCACTGTTTCAAAATCAAGATTACATGCTTGGGACCATATCTAAACATATTTTTGATACCGTTGACATTAATACTGCCGATACGTCATCTTGAAGTGAAGATATCCCTTTAATCCAGTCATCGAAAAGTATTATCCATAACCAGTCGATGCTTAAACTAGAAAGGAACAAGAACAGGAGTTGGAAGAAGTTAGAAAAGAGTTGGAAGAAGTTAGAAAAGAGTTGGAAGAGTTGAGATAAGGTGCAGAAAAAATTGAAAGGAGGGTGGAGGTGTCTCCTTGATGCGGTCTGTAGGGCCATAATGATGAAGGAGATGCTCCCCAAATTTTAATGCAACTAGTTTTAAGATAATTGTACAATCTGATCCCTACAAGGTATTGTACGGATGAATTAACAATCGGATAACTATTAAAATATGTTTTATTTTTTTAGCATTTTCCTTTTTAAGTGGGCATTATAATAATTTCAATAAACAATTATTTTTTTTGAAATGTGTAAGTAAGTACACAGGGTGTACCAGAGCTAGCAGCAGAAACTTGGCAGGTAGATTCCAGACTATGTTATGAGTCTAAAATGTTCAAGCAACCACGGCCTAATATCAATAGTTATGGAGATATGCAATATCAAAGTTTGCATTTTTTTCAATAGTTCTTACTTATTTTTTGCAAAAAGTTGAACTATCATTACAGTATCTTATGTCGAATATGAAAAATTCATTCGCTTTAATACAAGTCGAATAAAATGATAAAAACCTGGCAAAAATTGAAAAAAGTCATTTTTTACAAGGTTTTTATCATTTTATTTGAGTTGTATTGAAGCAAATGAATTTTTCATAATCGATATAAGTTACTGTAATGATAGTTCAACTTTTTGCAAAAAATAAGTCAGAAATATTGAAAAAAAATGCAAACTTTGATATTGCATATCTCCATAACTATTGATCATATTAGGTCATTTTTGCTTGAACATTTTAGACTCATAAAATAGTCAAAAATCTACCGGCCAAGTTTCTGCTGCTAGCTCTGGTACATCCTGTACTATAGAAATATTTTTTATTATCTGTTATCTGCTAATTTCACCTAATTTCATTTCAAGTGTTTGCAAAATGATAGTTTGCACATTATAAATTGAAAATATGGTAATATTTCTGAATGTGTATATAGAAATCTATTAAGAAATATTCAAATATGAGCAATTTTAGTGAAAAAAGTAAAGAGAAGTACAGGCAGAGAAAATATCTTACCATGGCCATGGGCTCAAATTGCACTGATATATATATTTGTATTTACTTTTTAAAAAAATATTCATTTCATTTTCAAAGTGTATTTATTTTGATTTTCCATCACGTATCTCCTATGTGTTGGAAATCCAAATGTTGATATTTTAATAGTCATTCAAATTAAATATGTATTACTTATTTACAGGCAAAATTGTATCCGGCCTCCCGTCATTTAAGTTGCCAAACTTCAACACGACCGTTGGAAACGAGACCTACTCGTTTAGCGAGATGACAACGCACTTGGGTCCCGGTATATTTGTCGTCCCATTGATTGGAATCATCGCCAACGTAGCCATCGCCAAAGCTTTTGGTAGGTACAGCAATATGTTTTTAGATGTATCATAGTCATATATTTTAAGTTTAAATGTGTCTACTTCCATTCATAACTAAATGAATCTTGAGATATGCTTATTTTTCAATTTCATAATTACTATAGGTATGAAACTTTGGCTTTCAATTTTGCAATAAACATATTAGAATGATACTGGACATATAAAAGTCTTCGATAGCCTGCCAAAGGAAATTCAAAACATGGAGAATATAAGGAGGTTTAAACCGTAGTGCAAAAATTTTATTATAAAAACTTTTAAATGATTAGATGGAATGCAATATGTCTAAGTGAAATCATGTATTAGCCCCACACAACATTATGTGAGGAACTAAATAATTAAGATAAATAAGTAACAATACTAACAATACTAGTCTTTCTTTTTTTGCAATCTATTCAGCTACATTGTAGATTAACATTTTTAAAAATATTGATTGTATTATTTGTATAAATCTACTTATATTATTTGATTAATTACACCTACATGTTTCGGAAATACCTTTCCATCGTCAGGGTGTTATATATATATGTCAAAATATCAAAATGAATAATGTCTTTTGTTTTTTGTTTTTCAGAATTATTTGAAAATTTTTTTAAAAAATTATTTGAAAATTTATGTTTAAATATTATTGCTGAAGTTCTTGATTACTCGCAATTATTGGAATTCTTTTTAGAATTGGGCTAGTATTTAAATTTAATTGATTATTTAATAATATTTTGTTTACTATTACATGCTTTACTTATTTCTAATGATTTTAAATTATTCAATTTCAGATCAAAATTATTTATGTGCAAAATAGAAAGTCCTAAATTTTTATCAAAACCATGATCGTTTTCTAATAAATGATTTGCAAATTCAGAAAAACCATGGGAAGGTATTTCCTAAACATGCAGGTGTAATTAATCAAATAATAAGTAGATTTATACAAATAATACAATCAATATTTTTACTAGTCTATCAATCATTTATTAAGGGTCTCAGACAGACACTGAGACGACAATAAGAGCACAAATAGATAGATTCCAATGTACACCTCACAGAACAAACAATATCTGAATTCAACAATATAAGTGCACATTCTGAAATACTTTATGCATGTTACAATGTGAAAGATTGATTATATAATGCAGAATTGAAGAATCCCGCTCCCGCTGAAGTTGCATCGATAAGATGTGAGCATATCTGGTTGGAACATTGGAGCAAGTCTATAACCAATGAAGCAATGAAGTCCATTAAGATCATTTTGGTTGTGCCGTGGCTCACTGACACAGTGAGCAAGACTGCTCTTCTAAGAACATTACACAGAGCAAAAAGAACAAGGAAGTTGTCAAGAATAGAACAGAAAAATATAAATCAAAGGTCTGAGAAGAATGAACATGTACTGATGACAATAAAATACATTGAGAATACCTGCCAAATCTAGACTTTCCTAGGGGGCATCTGTTTAAACACAAGACAATCCCATAGTCATTAATTAATCTGGATACAAAACTGCCTGTGCCACTTTAATAAACTTGCCACCATAAGAAGAAGAAGAAGAAGAAGCGAATGTCAATATGTATATCACACTAAAGTAAGGCTTTCGAGCAATTAGGGATAAATTTTAATAAAGATAATAAATTTTTACACGAGGTAATAGTGTTTATACAAATCTTTATACATAGGTCACCTAACATCGTTTTAATTGGATTATTAATATTGTCACGGGATCGTGGTGATGGGAGACAAACGAAACACTTGAAATTAAGAAAGTTTTATTAATTAATAAAATCGCAGAATTAACTGGAGACCTATTTTGTAATTCACACTAAATTTCATACAAGTCGCTCAAGAATCTTCCACTTGTATCTATAAATTCTGATTCAAGTCATTTGTATCGCTCTGATCACTGTCAAACACTTCTCACACATCGGTAGGTACTTTATCACTGGTCAAATATCCGCAACAATACTTTCGGTCATTGTCTGTTTCGCTTTATCTATGACTTCTCGCAGCTGTCAAACACAACTGATTTGCGCAGCGGTTCTGTCGCCCCTTAAATAGAGAATGTCATTTTGCAAAATTTCAAGTGTGATCAAGAAGTTTCTGATTTATTCCAGATACCACCCGCAATTTCTTATTTGCTGTCAAATGTGCAAAGTGCTGTAAAATCCTCGATTGTAATTCCCTGTAATGTGTAATTCCTTCCGTTTCTACAATCTCATAACAATATATTATATTATATTAGATAAAATTATGTATACACATACATAAACATTTGTTGTTTTTTAATAACTTTGAATGTTTAGTTATCTGAATACATGTAACGTAATATGTAGTAATATAAAGATTAATCAATTTCAGCTAAAGGCAAAATTCTCGATGCCAGTCAAGAAATAATAGCCCTTGGTCTATGCAATGTGGTCAGTTCCTTTGTGCAGTCGATTCCTGTCAACGGATCCTTTTCCAGGAGTGCTGTAAGCAATGCTTCCGGAGTAAGGACTCCCGCAGCTGGACTTTACACAGGTTTGTTCTGAGACCTGAAGAGTTCATCTTTCTGTTTTCAGGCAGTAATTGATTTAAGTACCTAACACGTAAATACAGTAGAACCTCGTTTATTCGAAATTCAACGAATCCAAAAAAACATCAGTCACATTCACACCCGAAGAGCTGCACGATTGATGAGAAAATTTTGAAGAAAGCTGATGAAGGAAAAGGATCAAGAAGATGAGGAGAAAAAAACATGGGAGCCCGAATCACCCAGCTTCAACCAAACTTTGGATGTGGCCAAAATAATTTTTAAAATATTTTTAAGTATGGCATTCTATCCTCGCTGCCTATCCCTGAGGGGAACAGCATGATGGTTAGTTAGTTAGTTAGTTTATTTCACTAACATGTCCAAGTGACTGACTTTTCAAAGTTTTTATTTGTTGAGTACCTACTTACCTATAATTAATTTTAACTTGCATAATACCATGGTATTGATAGATAAATTATTTTTTATTTAAACATATACAAGATAATTTTGTCCTTATAACGAAAACTCTATATAATGAAACAAATTTCTCGATCCTTTGGAATGGTATGACTTTAGGAGAAATCTGTTTTACCTATATTCAATCATTGCCATCTATGGTTGAAATATTTTATTGCAATCAACACAAAAATTAAAAGATATTTACATATTTATGATAATTCTTTTTGAAATAGGATTACAAAATGTATTGTTAGTAGCTTATTCTTAATTATATCTTTACTCCTGTAAGTATTACAATTTCAAATTTTACAGGAATGCCTAAACAATTGTCAATTCTGTTTTCACAATTGTCAAAACAAAATTATTTATATTTATTTTTAATTTGTATTTCCAGGAATAATAGTATTGATGACTCTTGGATTTCTAACTCCATACTTTTATTTCATTCCAAAGGCAGCTCTGGCATCTGTGATCATATGCGCAGTCATATTTATGATTGATGTCGGTATACTCAAAGACTTGTGGAAAAATAACAGTGAGTTCTTAGTTTTCTTATTTTGAAGTTTCCTTTTATTTTGATTTTAACATTTTCACTTATTTATATTATTTTTTCTGCGTTTTAAATGTAAGCAACTTCACAAAGTAAACCCATTCGCCATTTCGCTGCCTATGTATTTAAAGTTATGTGAGTTGTTTTACTACATATATCAACATCAGCAGTCTAATTCCAGCCGTCATATTATAATATTAATGTGAGTAGACATAAAATGGATACTTGGATTGCTCATGCTCATTGCTTGAATAAGGATGCAAGGAGTATTTTGAGAAGGTGTGGATTAGAAACAGGTATTTGTGCCAAATATATTTTTTCTTATGATGTCATCTCCTATCGGACTTTATTTACCGCCGCATGGAACAATTCAGTCGATTCACAATTATGCCAATCCCTTAAGTTACGCAATCATGAGATGCGACATTTTCCCACTATTTTTCCCTGGGTGATGAATTGGCTTAGGCTATATTTTGGTCCTCTCGTAATATGTCTGAAATACTCAAGCTTTCTTGGCTTGATAGTCTGCAGCACTTCTCGGTCTTTCTCCATATGCCGGGTGAATTCAATATTCGTCACTCTATCCATCCAGGAAACTTTCAATATGCGTCTTTAGAGCCACATCTCAAAAGTGCCTTAGTCCATGCCTCCACCGCATGTAAGAGAATGGCAAAAATATATTATGTGTATGTGAAATGTATATTTATTATTTTTTACTTCATAATATAGACGTATATTTCAAAGATTTATCATGCACTTAGGATGCTTTCATATCATGGGCACCTCCTTAGTGAAGTCGACAACCAGTCTTGTATTACAAGAACTTTATAACTTGTTCATATATATCCTACCATTTTTGAGGACAAAATTTATTATTCAATATTAAATGACATTAAATTTTTGGATATCTCAATCTGTTTTGTTATGTGATAGAAAACAATAGATTATTGATATTCAAATTTTTAAAATGATACAGTTATTGTAATTGGGTTCAAGAGAATGTGAAATCCAATATTTCTTTAAACCAATAATCTTTTTGTCAGTTGGTAGAATCTTTGTAGAATCAAGATAACGCAATCGCATTAAAAATGTCTGGATGCAGCAGTGGAGTTTTTTTTCGGCAATTTTGGTGAACTAGCGTTCTAGGGAGTTAGGTACATCTGCAGAGATAAATAAATAAGTTTACATATTTCAGAGTTGGATCTGGTCCCACTTCTTGGAACATTCTTGTCCTGTTTATTCCTTGGAGTTGAGTTTGGAATATTAGTTGGAATCCTTATAGACATTGTTCTGTTGTTATATTTTAATGCCAGGCCAAGACTACACATCGAAACAGCAATGGTAAGTTCTTAATAATTATGACGATGATATGACGTCAATAGAAATATCACAAGTTTTGCAGATGATATTGTATTGCAATTCTAAGATATACTACTGCACAGTACTAAAGATCAACAGTTTATGTTATGTTTATGTTAATTTATATAGCGCCATTTTTGCGTAAGAGACGCTTCAAGGGGGCTTTACAGGTGCCAACAGTTAGTTAGACCTCTTTTCATTTAAAAAAGATGATCGAATCAGTATGTGCAAGCCGTGAGTACGACTCACATTGTTTCGCTGTGTTGGTATTTACAGGTATAAATGTGCCTCGTACGCACGGTTAATATATATTAATTCGATTGTCTTTCTTAAATGGAAAGATGTCAATCCCACATTCATTTCGACCCCGGCGATTACAGATTTGTTATATCGTGATCTTTTTTAATTGATTTTTTTTGTCTCAGCACATGTTTAGCTTTGACACTTGCCAGGAATTGTCATAATAAGTAGTATCTTGTGTGTAATATCTTTTTTCACTTACTCACATTATATATGTACATGTACATATACATAAAGTTACGAATGTAAGTGGGATAAAAAAATGGCAATAGGGAACGAAGACTAACACGGACGTTTATTTCTAGAGCAGAAGACTGCTTCTAGATTTAAAGCAGCCAAGGATCATCTTTTCTTCTCGGTGGAAATGCATTCAGATTATGTTTGGTTTGGACAAATAAAATGTTGGTAATTGTTGATTTACCAATCAGAATCAATCAGAATCATCCTCATCCCATGAAAAATTATTTTAAACACAATTAACAGTTTTTTGGTGAAGTAACCGTTTTAACTGAGGGCTTGGATAAAGGCTTAAAACTTATTTCTGCCCGGCAATAAAAAAATATTGCGAAGATATTGGAGTTGAACTCGAGCTCTTTTGGTGATGGATAATACGCGGGAAATCGTCTGTCAAATGAGACTGCATTGACATCCTCATTGAAGTTGTATATGTATCTACGAATACTACTTCCATCTTACAACCTATAGATCACTTGCTTGTTAACTTTGACTGTCTAAACAGATTTTTCTTGCGAAACAGGCATGATGCAATAATTGCTAAATGTGTTATTTTATGCCTACCAATATATAAATTATAAAAAATGTTTATCTCAGAATTTATGTTACTATTTTATGCAAGATAATTATTTTTTTAGTAATCCCAAAGTTTTAAGAGCCGTTTTGTATTTTGATAATCATTGGAAATATGTATTTAGCGTTCAAAGAATACTCTAAATGTTTACTTTTCACAGTATGGTATCTAATTATGTATACATATTACAAAATCTACTTCTCATCATAATTATGTAATTCTCATTAATGTTTTGTTTTATTTTAGTTAAATCCGAATACATTTTATACAATAATAATACCCAGCGGTGGATTGTTCTTTCCCTCGGCAAATTATGTCCGTGACTTTATTGGGAAGGTGGGAAATACAAGCAAAGAATTGGATGCCTTGGATACAAAAGCCAGTCAAATATTTGTGATAGATTGTATGCACTTACAAAGGGCAGATTGGACGAGCTTGCAGGTAAGCCATATTTTGGAAAGAATCCATGTGCAGTGGAAAAGCATTTTGTGAATTTATGATCTCGATAAGTACTCCTTAGTACTTTAACAATAATACCAAATGATGCTTCTTCTTCAATTCAGTGGGCTCTTGTTGCTCCAGTAGGCCCACTGTGATCAACTGTTAGGTTGTAGAAAATAGTCTGGTGGAAACGTGTAATATGATTGCTATAAATACTTCTGTTTACGAAGCGCATGCCGCAGGCCATGAAATGATCGGTTGCTAGATCGTGTATGTATTACTTATTTAAAACATGTGTATTATTTTTTAGGGGATAAAATCACTGCTTGGAGACTTCAAAAAACTGAATAAAACTATAATATTTCTACACTGCCGCCCAACGATTAAAGAACAACTTCAAACAGAAATGAAGGAACACTTTTTATATTGTTCAACAGAGGATGAACTTAAGCATCTTTTGAATAGTAAGATTATTTTTTTTTTGTTAATCTAACCACCAATGTACGTAATTAATTTATGTTTTTTTGATAAAATTAAATAAACGCAACGCGGTTATACGGGGATTAAATAACAGTAGCATAAATCAAGATATATTATAGATGTCTCATAGAGACGAAGCTATTTATATGGGAAAGTAGTTACGGAAGTCTATTGTGTGTTTATAGAGCTTACGATTATTGTAAGTGAGCACTTTTCACAATGTAAGATTCACATATTTCACTCATGAATGACTCCCACATATATCAAATCTTTGGAAGTTGTATATGTTTACTTTGGACAACTCATTCCGCATGTGACTTGTATTTACTACCACAATCTGTGATTGAAATTTGTCATCCCAACGAAGCAGTGTAGATATCGTCGTAGATCTAAAACTATTGGGCTCTAATGCATAATGAAAGCGCAATCTATAAGTATAAAGAGAGTAATGAGAATTTACGAATATTAACTACTCATAGGCACTTACCTATGAAATGACCGTTTTATATAAAAATTTTAAACAATTTTTTTTTTTTAAGTATACAAAATGTCTCGTAACATTTCATCCAAATTTGAATAGAAAATATTCCTTATACTTTGGATGAAAGTTGACAGTTAGAGAAAAAGACAACATCAAAGTTTGCATTTTTTTTTCAATACTTTTGCCTATCTTTCATAAAACTTTAGATTATTGTGAAATTAATTTATATTAAATATTAAAAATTAATTTGCTTTCATACAAGTCAAATGAAATGATTAAAACCTTGCAGAAATTTGAAAAAAAAAATTGTGAGACATTTGTAATTTTATTTGACTTGTATCAAAGCGAATGAATCTGTAATATTCCATATACGTTACTGGAGTAATAATCCAACATTTTACAGAAAATAAGTCAGAAATGATGGAGAAAAAATGCAAAATTTGATGTTGCTTACCTTCGTAACTATGTAACTACATTTTACCCAAAGTTTGAACAATATTTTATATTTAATATTTAAAGAAGACACTCCCGAAGTTTTTGTTACTAGCTACGAGACATCTTATATATTGAATTAATCAAAATCAAAATCGGGGTGCCACTGTACATTTTGATAATGTTCAGAAAGCTCAGATCTTTTTTGGCCTCTTTCTAACATGGAACCCAATTCATTGATTACCTGAGTATAGTTACTCCACATACTTTGACATCACATCATTTTTAAGAAATCACCTTTAGTGTCTTGTGTCAGAACAGTTTGCAAATAATATTGCCATAATATGTTTACTGATTGCAAATAATTTTTATAAACAAGTTAATGTTACTTTCAGATAATTTTGCAAATGGAATAAATGCCGAAGTAAAAGTTGATGTCCCAGAAGTAAATAGACAAAATACAGCACTCAGAGAAACCACCACCTCCTTGTAGTGCATAGGTTATTATTTAAGGATATTTTTACACCCATGTATATAAAATTTACATTAAGTGTATATAAGTGTATTTTTCATTTCATGAAACGGTTATTCCATTCTACGGGTCGTACATTTACAAGAAACAAGTATTTAAGTTTGGAATAAAACCTGTTCTCAAAGATTATAAAACTTTCTTGCAGAAAAGTATAATAATGATTTTCCTAACTTGCCTACCAACATACAATTGAATAAACATGAAAATCTTTCATCTTTTATTGGATTGTTTAATATAAATACTTTTTTTTCTTATAATTTATAAAAACAATTACAAATTATTAATTTGTGACTTACCAGATTTCTGCCATTTCAGTGCATATGTTTTATCATGATGATATGTACAAAAATCATTGGTACTTAATCAGTATTGTCCATGACCAATTGGGAAGTTTGTTGTTAGATATTTTTGCATATAGCAAAAATTCTAGCCTCTTTTCTGTACACTTTATTTTGCTTAATTTAAATTTTGTTTTTCCTTTATTTATAAAATAATTAAAGTGAAGTAAATAAAATAAAACGAAAATGTGTATTAGAATCAACCATATTTTATTTATTTATTTATCTTCATCTTGATACATGTCATAGGAGAAGGAGCCGAGCATTTCACTAGGAAAAACCTGTGCCGAGGTGAGCAGCTAAGAGTATAGTGAGAAAAAATAGTATAAATATAAAACAAAATACTATAAAACTATAAAATTAATCAATTAATTGAGGATATACATATAAATTGTGGATAGTAAAAACAGTGAATAATAAACAGGGTTATTTGGATAACATTAATAAACTCGCAGGACTATATTCCTGCCTTGATTATGAGTCGAAAATGTTCAAGCTATTATGACCTAATATCAATAGTTATGGAGATGTGCGACATCGAAGTTTGCATTTTTTTTTCAATATTTCTGACTTTTTTTTTTGAATCGTTGGACTATCATAATAGTAATTGATATCAATTACGAAAAATTCATTCGTTTCAATACAAGTCAAATAAAATGATAAAAACCCTGAAAAATTTCCAATTGGAATGTTTTCCAATTGGAAATCAAAGGTTTTTATTATTTTATTTGACTTGTATTAAAGGGAATGAATTTTTCATATTCAATATAAGTTACTGTACATATACAAAATAGTTAAAGTCCAACGTTTTACAAAAAATAAGTCCGAAATATTGAAAAAAAATGCAAACTTCGATGTAGCATATCTCCATAACTATTGATATTAGATCATAATGACTTGAACATTTTCGACTCATAATCAAGGCAACAATATAGTCCTGCGACGATATTAATGTTTTCCAAATAACCCTGTATAATACAAAAACAATAGTGAAAGTAAAAAGAATATACATATTAAGTATCATGTGTATGGATAGTAACAACATGTAATTAATATTGAATACCAAAGCAATAAATAGCAAAGTTAAAAAGAATAATATAACTTATTATGGATTTCATGCTCCTCATGTTATGTTATGTCGTCTTATAAACTCAAGACAGGACGTGGACTTCTTCGGTGCAAGTCTGTCCAGATTCAAACAATCTCTAATTAGATAGTCCAGATCTTGTCTCCATCTTGTTAGTACTTTTCATTTGTCCTTGCTTTTGTTCTAAATTACTATAACCTTTATTCTGTTGTATTTTATGTTGTTCATGTTATGTATTATATTTTATTTGACTATGTCCATTAATTTCAATAAATAAATATATATGTATGTGTAAAATTGTACAGATGTTCGCGTATTAAATAATGATAAAAAAATACAGTTTAATGACCAATAAACTAACGACCTGTTTTCGACAGTTGGGTATTTGTGCAAATGCAAGTTAAAATAATATCTTCACGAATAGTATTGTGTAGAAACATTAATAGTAGGGTGTCCACATTACGCTATTAATTGTTAGACAAAACTATAAAAGTTTTTTTATGTTTTTCAAAAATCTTTATTAAAAACAATTACATATAGGTATGTACTTTTCAGGTAAATTATGTTAATTTAAGTGATTATAAAAGTGATATATATAAATAGGAGCATGCATCAGTGTGTTGAGAAAATCTTGCAATTTGAATAATGTGCCGTAATATAAATGATTTGCAACGAGTTTAATAATATTATTATAAATATGTGATCACAGCAAGAGTTTAAGATAACTTGATTGATTGAATAGAGATTGGAAGTAAATAATTTAACTATGATCCTTATATTATTATCTCATCATGGGACTGACTGGTAAACATTATTCGGCACATGATCAAATATTTTTGAAAATTAATATTTTAAGCTTTATCAGATATACAACATGTCACGTAATTAACGCAAACCCTGAAAGGACTTTGTTAAGAATCGGCTACTGGTCTAAAATGTTCAAGCAACCATGACCTAATATCAATAGTTATGGAGATATGCCATATCAAAGTTTGCATTTTTTTTTCAATATTTCTGACTTATTTTTTGCAAAAAGTTCAACTATCATTACAGTAACGTATATCGATTATGAAAAATTCATTTGCTTCAATACAACTTAAATAAAATGATAAAAACCTTGTAAAAAAAAAACTTTTTTCAATTTTAGTAATGTTTTTATCATTTTACTTAAGTTGTATTGAAGCAAATGTATTTTTCATAATCGATGTAAGTTATTGTAATAATAGTTCAACTTTTTGCAAAAAGTAAGTCAGAAATATTGAAAAAAATGCAAACTTTCATATTGCATATCTCCATAGCTATTGATATTATTAGGTCATGGTTGCTTGAACATTTTAGACCAGTAGCCGATTCTTAACAAAGTCCTTTCAGGGTTTGCGTCAATTACGTGACATGTTGTATATATTTTAACTAAAATTCAAAAAAAATTTGAATTTTTTAACACATTTTTCAAATTATACGTATTTAGTTGGAAAATAAATTTTCGACATTCACATTATAATACCCATACATTCTAGAATACCGTACTAGTATTTATGTATCAAGTTTTTTTATTCCATGTAATATTACATTGTAACATAAAATATATTTTAATTGTATAAATAGTTAATGATATCCATAAAACAACATGTACATACATATTATTATTTATATTTTTTAGGATTTACTTGGTAATGTTATTTTATTTAAAACCATAAATAAAACAGTATGAAAATAAATTGATAAAAATCAAAGAAGATATACAGTATTTTTCTAACAAATATGTGACCTAACTATGTACTAATAAATCTTTAACTAATAAAATATATTATAATATGTTTTTAGAATATTCTTGAAATGTTCATTGGTAAAGCAGCGCTGAACTGAAAGAAAAGCTCAAAGGGTTTATCGAGTTTCTTCCTAGAAAAGAGGCCATATGTTTAAAATAATCTTCAAGAACTTGCTTTAGACAGCAAATTTCTGTGAGACTTAGAAAGCAAAAGGGTATATGAAGATAGATTCCTGACTTAAATATTCTGACTTAATGATGTGTATCTTTTTTCCTATCCTTTGCATATTAAATTTGTCCCTCCCATCAGTTTCCTTTTTTCACCAGATTTTTCTTTTGTAAATTTATATTTTTCAAACATTTGCAATTAATATTTATAAGTTCTTTTCTACGTGTGTTCCATGTTAATATGGCTTAGGGCAAGCGTGGAAAAATATGATTTTTTCATTGGCACATTTTTCACACGCGCAAGAAACTTCTGCAAATTCAATCAATTGCTCTTGCCTAAATAAATCTGGACCTAGGGACATGGAAAATGCATCGATACTTTTGAGTACCGCCTACATTTTAATCAATACATTCCTATACTTTTGTAGTCAACATTTTGCAATTGATACAATACTCAATGAATACTTACTTTATCGTAGGTATTGAGTTATTTTCTCCCAATTTTCAAATAAACTATGTCGCCCAAAAGAACTAGAAACCAAAGCTGTAAAATTGTGAGGTAATGCAACAAATACAATGCAGGTTTGCACAAGTGAAAGATAGTCGCCAGGTGGCCACGTCTTGCTTACTTGATTGATACCACACAGTATTGATACTTGTATAATTCAAGTTAACAAAAAATCTTCATAGAAAATTTTAAAAAGTATCTATACTGTGGGGCTTACAATCTTACAACTTACATAAACAATTAGAAAAAGTATTGTTACTGTAGGGTATTGATAATTTAGGCTTACAAAATAATCTTCGTAGAAAATTTGAGTAAGTATCGACACCGTGGGGTTTTCAAAAAATCTTTATAAAAAATTTGCAAAAGTAATACAGGTTTTTATAGAAAATTCGAAAAAGTATCGAGACTGGGGGATATATACTTTTATTTCAATACTTTTATGAATACTATATCGAAATGATAAACAGAAGGAATTGTGCGCTGTCTCGTAATATATCACTTTTGAATAGCACTATGAATTGCTCTAGAATAGTCTACTGTACTTTAAGTTTATCTGTAACATTTGGGAGGAACCTGGAACAGCCTATAAGCAACGGAAATCTTCTCCTAAACGCTAGAAAGGAAAAGAATCTCCTTGAGTGCTCGAAAGACCAGTGTATCGCGTATATAAAGCAGCACGGCGCTACGCAATGGAGTTTATTTTGACATTTCTATCGGTGCGAAATAGGCCGCGGATGACGGTCAGTATGGCCAGTCATGGAATTTTAGAGCGACACATTAAGCGAAATAATTGTGTGAGTTCTTATCGATAGTGAGCAATTAAATAAATGCGACTACAATGTGCGAGAATTGGATGAAATTTTCTAGCAAGTGATAAACAGTGTTTCTAGCGGTAATAGCGTGTTCATAGACGAGTGATAAATTGTGAAATAGTGTGATTCAAGAATTTCGTATTAATTTAATTTGTGTTAAGTTACTTTGTCCATTCAACAATAAATTAATCACATTTAAATAAATCGCTAATTAATTTCCCAGTGTTTTCATTACCTCCCGCAGTCCCAAAAATACAATACTATTCCATCGATACTAGGCCTCTTTCCATTTAAGAAAGACAATCGAATTAGTATGTGTGGGACGTGCATACAAGGTACATTGTTTTGTTGTGTTGTTGTTTATAACTGTAAACACCAAAACAATGAAACAATATGCGTCGAACGCACGGCTTTCACACAATTTGAGTCTTTCTTAAATGAAATTTACAGTACTCATGAGTAAAGTATCAATACTTTTCAATTGATACCGTATCATAGTATCTCATAGTAGGTATGACACACCAGGAGCTGTAGAAAAGTAGAGTAAAACATTTGACATACAAGTTTCGCCTGTACATATACAAATAAAATACATATAAAGAACAAACATTGAAAATTTTGATAACTAAGAATAATTAGGTATAAATATCCAACATTACATTTCAAATTTTCACTCTTGGTGCAGTGACATCTATGACTGTAAACTGATAATATTACATTTTAATATTGACAGATGAGATTCCTGTTTAGCCGACATTCTCCTTTTTGACATTTAACAAAACAAAATCAACAAAAAATTCTAGGTTAGCTAAAATTGGTTTCGGTGTTGTTTTGTATTGTCGGACTTTTTTTATATTTAAAATGAAATAAACGAAGTTACGCAATGTTTCCAAGTGGGAGATTAGGCACTCGTGCATGCCATCGGACAAGTTTACGTTCATGATACCTGTGAAGTAGGGCGAAAAAGGTATGTGATAATAATCGCATTTCAATGTTTATGTACGTTTCATCGCGCTATTGCGATACCGTTCAATCAATTAAATAATACCGCTCTAAGGCGAATTAGATTTTTCATACGAAATAATAAATCATACCGAATTTATGCATGCAAAAACAATATAATTTATTTAAATACAGTATAATAACGTAACGATCGAAATATTTGCGGTTTTAAGACAGTTTTTTGATATAAATATATTTCTCTCGTTTTTTACCATTGCAGTTTTATGATTAATCATTGTTGAATGTTATATTCTGTTATAAATAACATTGGTAGTGCGGAATGTGTACCATATGTAATGACAAAATTATTCTGCCTTTGAGATGAAATGAAAGGCTTATTTTTTAATACAGTTTTTTTAGTTTAAATTTTTCTCTACATTATTAAAAAGTGGATGTCTCAAAATTTTCTAAATAAATAGTCATGCATTCTTAATAAAGCAAAGGCAGCAATATCCAAAAAAAAATTAATGCAATGCAGTCATCAAGGATTACTTATTGAGAATGTACTGAATTTGAGATGTTATAGGAAATATGGCTTACATATATTTATAGGAAACACAATTTTAAAAAGGATAAATACATGCAATCTAGAATTCAGTACATTCTAAATTAGTAAACCTCGGTTACCTACCACATTCAAAATATTTTTTAATTGTATTTATTGTAATATTTTTAGAAGTGTATTTATAGTTGTACATTTAATGTGAAACTAGGATTTGTATGTATTTAACCTACTCTTACACGATTTTTGAAACAATTTTAAAGAATATATGAGGTGGAATTTATAAAAGAAGTAAAATACATTTTAATTTTATTCAAAAGCATTTATTTTTCGGGAATTTCGGAAGGGCTTCATTTGAGGCTTAAATGTTTTTAAACGAGAAATATAAATGATACAGCGGCACTTACTGGCATATTTTTAAATGTCCATTATTTAATGAACGAAAGGGTTTAATCACTGGTTATGTCCTCTCCTTCATCAGGATAAAATTGAGGGTAGCACTACACATATTGAATTTATTTTGATATGTATTTACATATTTGTGGTATTTATTTGAAGGGATTCCCAAAATGCCTGAAATTCTCCATCTATATAAAGTATTATATTTTTCACAAAGTTATATTGTTATATCTGTGCAGTGTTCATGTTGTGTGTGTGTTCATACAGGTGTTAGTGGATACTTTAAAATATATTTTTCGGTTCTTTTTAACTTATCCGCTGTTACGAAAATGAATGAAATAATTGATTGACTGTTAAAAAAATGATTTTTCAGAGTTTGATACGGGGAATGTTGCACATGTATGATCCATTGAAGAAAATCACCATATCAGTTAGTAAAGTTTCCATTATTAGTATAACAAATATACAATTGCACATTTAAAAATTAAAATAAAATTAATTGCATAACCCGTGTCCAATATGAATATGAAGAATGCATAATTGAGGCATTTTTAGGTTACTAAGATATCAATGTTGATTTTTTGTTCTACAAAAATGTTGATTCTTTATTTCATCTTTTTTTACTTTTTAACTTTCCTGTTTGTCATCAACTTCCGTTGCGGTCTTAATATCTGTCCCGGCATAATCTGTGAAGAAGCCATTCAGAAACCACTTTCTTGTGCCTTCGTGGTGCTGACAGTTAGTTACTCTTTCAGGATTATTTTAATCAACTGCAACAAAAACAGATGGAAAACATTATCATCACGAACATTGCTTTTAAACATATGACAATTTTATTTTATTTATTCAGTTGCACCATCTCAATATTTGAATGATTCGTCGATATCTATTTACATTAATTTCGGTAAATGTTTTCATAATTTCACCCGTTGCACTCCAAAGCTTTTTGCCTTTATTCTAAAAGCTCTACGTCAAAAATTGCATTTTTAGCTTTAGTTTTTTTCCTTTTTTAGATAAAATGTTTTTTTCTTGTCCGAAAACATTTGTTTTGCGAGTTATTACTATGATACCATATTATAATTCTAAATTATAATAAGATCAAATTAATTAATCAATTAAAAAGACATACAGAAAAATCAAATCCACAAAAAAATATGGCTGCTACCGGGATTCAAACTACGGATCTCCTCCTTTACGGGGCAGGCGCGTTACCCAATTACGCTATAGAAGCTTTGTATATTTCTGCGAATACATCGAACTTATCTGTAAGTCTCATTTATTATCCATTTTTAGAGCAATCTACTTTTTCTGATACGGTGGGCACAAATTACTTTGTGTTCCTGCCGCTGGAGGGCGCCAGAATTAACCGTTTAATTCATTTTTATTTTTGAACACATTTGATACACCACATACGTATCTAAATTCTAATCTTTATAATCTTTTTGGTATGGTATTTTTTAAAATCAATCCCGGGACGAAGCAAAGGTTTTGCAAAAAGTACATTCTTTTCTATCCCACCCTTTATTTTTGTGTTGGAGTACACAGCATAATCTTTTTACCCCCCTCCCCCCCTGGTTGTCAATGTGTAAAGTGAGGAGTTCCATTAAGGCGCTGGTCTGCTGCCATCGTGGTTCTGGGGCTTAAGGTCTCCAACGACTGACATGAGCAAAGTTTGTCTGCAATTCTTATGAATCATTATTACAATTCCACTTCTGTCCAGTCTTTATATAACATATATGAATTTATAATAGAGACTACCGAAATAATTTTCTCCACCACTTGAGCGTCTTTCTTATAAAGTAGTGTAGTTGATATACATTGGTCGGCCACATCAACGTCACCCATGTTTTTATTATAATTAATCAGCTTCAAAAATATAATTATAATGGCATGTGTTATCGCACTGTGAGATGCGATAACCACTAGCAGTACTTTTGTAACATCGATATGGGCACTTTGGAGTCTTTGTGCCATTCTAGAATATGTCTTTCAATTGTGTTTCATAAACTTTACTAAGAAAAAAATCCCTGCTATTTTAAAATTGTCCCCAAAAGATATTTTACACAATGTCGAGTGTGCCATTGGAGTGGTGTATTGGAGTTGGTGGAATAAAATCAGTATTTATTTTATTTATTTATTTATTTATTTAACGCCCTTATGGGCTTTTACAATATACAGAATATTTTTTTTTTTAAATAACATAAGACAGTTAAAATTAAACTACAGTTAAAAGTTAATAATAATAATAAAGTTAAAGGTAGAAATGATAATAGTTAAAGGTAAAATAGAAAGATTTATTGTCCATTTCCATTTTGTTGGGATGTAAACAATTGTATCAGCTTTGTCCTATAAACAGTTATACTATCAGCAAAAATGTCAGCCGCCTCTGTATTGAGTATTGAGTGATACTCAACATTTGAATGGTAAGGGTTAACACGCCCGAATTGCACATTCTCTTTTGGCGTGATACCAAATGTGTACACCCAAATTTAAATGTAAATCTTCTATTAAATCCAGACACTTGTGCTATTTGAAGTTAACTTAGCACAGGTGTTGAAACAAGAGACTGCTTATGAATTATTAGTTGTTGTAAAGCCAGACAATGTTTTGAATCTGTCTTTATTGACTAATCATTCATCATGTTGAATGTTTAAAGAACAAACGGTTCATGACGGGCTAAGAATTTTAGTCTATTTCTCTAACTACAGTGCAGATGTCATATACATATATTTTTATTTTTTTGTGAATAAATGCGTTTTTTCCACTTTGTAAATACTTTTCTGATATTTTAGCGACATAAATCAATAAACATTAATCTTGAATTAGCAATAAAACATATTTTTCAAAGGCGTAATGCAAATGTCTAACTATCTCAAAATGACTCGAATGTTGGTTAACAACTTCTTGATGATCTTAGCAACATGGGGTCTTCATATATTAAAAGCCAGAAACCGTTATGCAACAACATTGAATGGAGTTTCAGCTTTATGTTACTTCATTGAGAACCTGTATACTATTTAATGCTGCACGTCCTAATACGATTATAATTTCTATGGCTGAAGAAGAAATGAGTGATCTTTTTTCTTGCAGTCCGTAAATAGCTCACTTTAAAATTTTGAACTACATATTTCGTTATGATAATGTAGAATTTTTTGTTCCACCCTAGTCTTACGATACTCGACTGATAATACTGTTACGTGTCGTGGCTCGGTCGAAATGAAATGAAAAACGTATTTCGTTTTTGATCACTCGTAAAATAAACCTTTATTATCGCTTCAACATTTTATCTCACATTTTACATTCGCTAGAAATGCAGTAGGTACTCCTTTTAAACTAAAAGAACCGCTTCGCTTTTGTTTCGCTACTGCGGTAAGAACTTTTCTAAAATCTACTCTTTTGAATTATCTGTTACTTCGTTATTTCACGATGAGCACACCGTCGTTCCGCGCATGTTCTGCGCTGTTCCGCGCGCATGCGCCTTCGCTTGTATTCGGCTGTCAAATGTCAACTCGTTACAATATTTTTATCCAAGATTCACTTCACACCTCCCCTTCAAGTTTTCCTATCTTTTAAACTATTTCATAATTATGAATTTTGTAGTCACACTACAGTCTGAAACACGTGCGACTGACACAATATTTCCATAATCACAGGATTTATAATAAAATGCACAATTTACATTTATATTATATTTGTGCATTATGCAACTAATCTGTAGGTCTATATGCATAATGTACGATTATATACTTTATATATAACCATGACTGCGTACATTATAAGCAATGTGTTTACTGATAAGGATAGTATTTTTGTTTCGTATTTGTTAGATTTGTAAATGTTGCTCGATTTTAATATTCTATCATTCTTTTCTAAGAAATTTTTTTAATTTGTTAGAAGTGTGCTTTTTAATTTGTTAGAAAAATTTCATACAATTTTTTGCGAAATTTAAATTCGAGTATCGATTTTTAACCCTTTTACCGTGATCCAATCAAGCTGAAACTTTGCAGGCAGACTCGTAGCGACTAAATGTGATAATAATGATCTAACAAATTTTCGTTTAATTTTTTTTTAATAATTTTGGATTTATCGAAATTTTAATGGTTTTTTCAAATTAGAATCAATACAAATGAGTAATGAGCCCGACGCGTGCAGTAAGCACGAAACCTGATTCAATGTGAAAGGGAGTATAATAAATACTTGGTTTTTATGGGTTAGTTACATATTGTCTCGAGATAGTCTTAAATAATTTTAACTACGCATTATCGAAGTCTCTCGAACAGTCCACATGAAACTAGAACCAACTACCCTACTCTAGAAATATAGAGAAACGGGTTAAACATTCGCGAAACCAACAGTTACGTTGAGTTACAAGCGCCCGCGAGAATCGTTGTTTGACAGAGCGACATGGAAGACCACAGAAAGGTGAAACGTGCCAGTTGACCAGAGCCGAAAAACAAGCGATAGACATATAACGCAAGTGGGAACTACGTAAAAATGGAGCTGAATTACCTGGTGACAGACAAAAGGGCAGCGAAGATTTCAATGATAATTAGTACGAATTGCGATATTGAGTGTGAATTAAAGAACGATGCTCAGATTAAATTTGTGTTTAATAAATTAATTTAATTAATTAAAAATTAATTTAATTCCAGTGTTTTATTTGTCTCCCATAACCACTAATGACAATGCTATTTTTAATCGAATTTGATGGTTAAAATTTGCCATTATTCTAGAAACAACCTATTATGTACACACACCTACTCATAACACCTTTGTGTTATGTTATCTCATACTGCATATTGTTATGAGCCATTCATAGAAGCAAGTAATTATCCGTTATAATCATTATCAAATATTTAGCAAATTATTATATTAACTTAAGTTTGAATATGTATAATTCTGAGTGTTTTCAGCAAGCACGAAGGTTTTACTTCATAAAGGCAAATATTTTATTTATTTTTAGTTTTATTATATAGTTATTTTAATGATTATTGACGATAATATACAATTTACGTTGTATTTCATCACGTAAGATAAATATTAAATTAAAATTTCGGAACTATTTTTTTCGTCATCAAAATTCAACAATTTAAAAATATATTCTAGTGGGTAACGACTGCATGTAATATTAGGTGTAACCATAAGTAATCGATTATTTAAGTGGAAACAAAAAAGAATTTAACTACATTTAATTTTATTTTTAATCGATTTAATATCCATCGTTATCTAGGACCTTTTGCCATCTTGTTGGTAGACTTTTAAGAAAAATATGCTTCTAGGTGTTTTTAAAGCGTCATTATCAAACCCTACCGGGCGCCCACTTCGATCGCTATCAGACAAGTCAAAATCACCATCGAAAAATTTTCTAAACCAACGTTGGCACTTATTTACTTTCAATACGTCTCCATACACATCACATATTTTCTTTGTTGCAACCGTTGCATTAACACCCGATCGAAAATGAAACAGTATGCAATGACGTAAATGTTGTTCAGTTAGTTGATTGTCCGCCATTTTACAACAGAGTAATAAAAAAAATTAAATTTAATTGTCACAAGTCACAAGACCACGGATTATAATATTGCTTATAAAACACGTCTTTACACGTTCACTTTACTGAGCTTGACTGAAGTAAACATTCCACACCAAAAAAAATTGAATTGTCGAAATAAAATATAAAAAAATGTATTACAAATACAGGTTTTATTTCTCTAATGAACGAAGGATTTTTCGAATCCGCTCGGGTTAAATATAAAGTTAACTGTATTCATTTATTATTGTTTCATTAATCTGATGGAGCGGTCGCCTCGAAACCGTAAGGAGTCAAAAAGTATAACCCAAGATTGAATACAAAATTAACTTCTTATGGTGCCATGTCCAATCTGAGGTCGGCGATTACGGTGCGGCGTCTTTCTACGCTTTTTTTACCACTTATTTTCCTTTGGATGATGAGTTGGTTTAGACTATACTGTGGTCCTCTCTCAATATGCCCGAGGTACTCCAGCTTTCTTGTCTTGATGGTCCGCGGCACTTCTCGGTCTTTTCCGTACGCCGGAGGACTTCGACATTCCTCATTCTATCCACCCAGGAAACATTCAATATGCGTCTGTATACATAAATCTCAAAAGCCTAGACTTTGCGGATTAGTTCTTGGTTAAGTGTCCATGCCTCCACCCCATATGAGAGAATGGCAAAAATATACGTGACACTGAACAACCGCATTCCAAGTTGTAGGCTTAGGTCACGGTTAGAAAACAAAGATGTCATTCTGAGAAACGCACTTATTGCCATCTCTATTCGAGCTTTTGTTTGCTGGGAACAAACAAAGCAAACCCCCAACAAAGTTCCCAGCAAACAAAGATATCAGTCTACAAAGCTATTGTGCTTCCCGTGCTTCTGTATGGAATGGAGGCTTGGGTACCCTACAGA
>JADDOH010019371.1:0-14847 GCA_016648135.1 Agrypnia vestita
TAATAATACTATTATGTCCACGCGCAGCGGTCGAGTAAAAATAAATATGTAATCACGAACGACGAACGGGCGGGCGTAATAGTAAAACAAAACGCCGGCCGGTAGGTACATATGAAATCAAGTAGTGGCACCGTCCACCGTCTCCGTCAATCAAGAAGTCGAGCCACCCCGCCGGCAATACGTGCGGTCGTTCGTCAAAAGATATTCGAGCGAGCGCGACACACACGGGTCGGTCGGCCGCCTGACTATTTCCCTTTCTCCGCACTCGCGCAATATGTATTTCATTGTTTACCCCTATCGAATAGTTCGCGAACTTTTTTATTTTAATCGGCAACGTTGTAAATTTCGCGCCTCGTTCGATTTCAAATCTCAATAAGGAAGGAACAACAGGGTGATTCATACTTTCATGTCGAATATGTTCCAAAAAAATTTATATTTTTATTTTTAATTTTTAACCTCTTCGTCTTCCTTTCGCTTATAGGGTCGTAAACAACAGAGTGGCGGCCCTGAAAAGGGCCTTTTATTTAAGGGGGAGAGAGTGAGTGTTCGATGTGAGATGGTGGCGCACGCGGCGGTGTCTTGTCTCTTTGCTCGCGCGCTTAAGCCTTCTTCTCGGTCTTCTTGGGCAGCAGCACCGCCTGGATGTTGGGCAGAACTCCGCCCTGGGCGATGGTCACGCCCGACAGGAGCTTGTTCAGCTCCTCGTCGTTGCGGATGGCCAGCTGCAGATGCCTCGGGATGATCCTGGTCTTCTTGTTGTCTCGGGCGGCGTTCCCGGCCAACTCGAGCACCTCGGCGGCCAGATACTCCATGACGGCGGCCAGATAGACGGGAGCACCGGCGCCCACCCTCTCGGCGTAGTTGCCCTTACGCAGCAGCCGGTGAATACGGCCGACGGGGAACTGGAGCCCGGCCCGGTTGGAGCGTGACTTCGCCTTCCCCTTCACTTTGCCTCCTTTGCCGCGTCCAGACATGATTTTACGGTCGGGGGTCTCTCGGATAGAACGATTAAACGAATTCGCGACGCGTGTGCGAAGCGAACGAGCGCTGTGTTGTGTATAAAACCCGGGCGCCTGATTTCGGCTCTTTTACGGTCTGCGCGCGCCAACGGAACGCGACACAGACCTCGCGCCGGCGGGGAGGGGGGGCGGTCCCGACCGGTTCCGGCGGAGCGCCATTTGCGCCCCACCACCGACGGGAGGCCCCCTCGTGCGCTACACGCAACGCCGAAAGTGAACAGATTCCGTTTGGCCGTATTTTTCGCCTCATTCTCTTCCGAAGAAGCCGATATTCATTACAATGCCGCCCAAGACGAGTGGAAAAGCAGCGAAGAAGTCGGGCAAGGCCCAGAAGAACATCTCCAAGGGAGACAAGAAGAAGTCCAAGCGCAGGAGGAAGGAGAGCTACGCCATCTACATCTACAAAGTGCTCAAGCAGGTGCACCCCGACACCGGTATCTCGAGTAAGGCGATGAGCATCATGAACAGCTTCGTCAACGACATTTTCGAGCGTATCGCCGCCGAAGCGTCCCGCCTCGCCCACTACAACAAGAGGTCCACCATCACCAGCAGGGAGATCCAGACGGCCGTCAGGCTGCTGCTTCCGGGCGAGCTCGCCAAGCACGCCGTCAGCGAGGGCACCAAGGCCGTCACCAAGTACACCAGCTCCAAGTGAGCAACAACAACAGCAGCTGCGTCGCCGCCGCCCCATCCACGACGATAACCAACAACAACAATTCACCACGTCCCTGACGCGAATCGTCGACCATCGACGATCTCACAAAAGGCCCTTCTAAGGGCCACCAATATACTCTCACGATATACCCAGTCGGGTCGTTCTCGTACACGTTGCTAAAGAAAAAGAAAAAAAGAAAAAAAAAATGTCATGTAAAATATGATGGCGCTCTATCCTCCTCCGGGGATGAATGCAAACACGCAGGCGCGATATCACATTTCAATCGCTCCGCTGTATGTGTATGTACACTTCGCACGGTCGCCGGAGCGAAAAGTCACAAAGAAAAAAAATAAAGACAGTCAATGACAATAATAATAATATTATTATTATTATTATTATTATTATACATTCTAAAATCAAACTCACCGCTCGACGCTCTCCACCCTACCCGGCGCGGCGAATACGAACGCGAACAAACAAATCACTAATCGATCGATCGATCGATCGATAATAATGATAAATATTATTAATTAATTATGCATACCTAATTAGCGGTCACCCCGTCGCGGGTCGCGGATCGCCCGCAAGTCCGCTTATTACTTGGGCTATAGTATCATTAATAATGTGATAGAAATCATTTATCGCCCTTTCTATGTCGGTTGCATTTATTATGAAGGACCAATCGACTTGCGAGAAATGGGAATTGATTTGAGCGTAATCGGCTTTACGAAATAGTTTTATTTCCCTAAGTGGGCTCCTAATAGTCGAGTGTTTCAATATTTAATTCAATAAGCAGCGCGGGGTGATGGGTCCTCGCTGACTAGCGGAAGTTCACTCCTCGGTCCTCGAGGTACAAGAGTCTATATTTGATAAATTAAGTCTAATATTCGGCAGTTCGCATTTTGTATTGATGCAGATCAAGATAGAACAGGGTTTCCATAAGATTGCACGAAGTCGCATTATTACATGTTTCAGCCACATAGTTATAGTTAGCATTATCTAATGTGTCCATGTAATGTTTGGTAAGTTAAAATCGCCCATTACAAATATTTTATCCCCGGAGTGTTGATTGCAAACCCTAGTCAGTGATAATAAAAATGAATTTATGTTCTCTTCGTGGTTTCGCCCGAGTGATATGTAAACACACGCTATATGAATGCATACTTTAGAAGTAATTTTATTTGAGGGAATTGTTATCCATACACATTCGGCTGAGCATGTTAGATCATCTCGAATGTAGGCTCGAAGGTCTCTTTTACAAATTAGCATTACACCACCACCCCGTGTTTGCCCGCATGACTCATAGGGCCTATCAGCCCTAAAAATGCCAAAATGATCCGGATGAGCTAGTTCACTATCTGTAATACCGTTGGGTAGCCAGGTTTCCGTGATGCCAAACAGGCTGATAGTGTCATTTACCAAAATATTTCCAAAAAATGTTACCTTTTATTACTGTGTTATTAAAGCCTCTGGGGCCAGGCCGCACCCGTGCGGCGGGGCGCGACTGTCCCCAGGGGCCAGGGCACACCGGTGCGTCCAGAACGTAATTAATTATTTCTCGACGGCCGCGTATCGAATTTGAAAAATGTGATTTTTTCCCAGTAGAGAAATCCCGCGGTGACCTGTCTTTCCATTTTCAACTCAAAAACATCACTGATTATATTCTAAATCAACAATCAAAACAGAAGTTTTTCTGCCGTCAAAATCGTATAGAATAGTTATAGATGGCGCCCCAATCGCGTGTTGCGCAATCGAAATTCAAATATTCCGTCGTCAAGGTCACGCGCAATATGCGCGGGAAATACAATTTATTTTTTTCGACTTTCTATTTATTTGTACACGTATACACAAATATATACAGTATGTTTTGCGATATTTGCCAGTTTTTGTTGGTTTATGATTCAATTGAATACTAACAGTGATTTATTAACAAAAATACACGCAATTTTGTTGCGTTTATTTGAAATATGTGTGTGTGTGTGAAAGTGTATCATATTTATGTGTTATGAGTGCGATGTCCCGTCGTGTGCCGTGCAACAAAATATACCCCACAGAAGAAGATTATTAGGTAGGCATCAAATAATAATAGTAGTGTTGTCTCTAATAAACAAATAAAAAATAATTATTATTTTTCGGAAAATGTTGCGCTGGCAACTATCAGAATTCAAAAAAAAAATATTTTTTTACTTAAACGATAAAAAAATCATTGCATTTCGACACTTACGATAAAATAATATGAATGTGTGTGTTTTTTTTTGATATACGCATGTTTTCATGGTTTTTTCGTAAAAATAAAAATCACAAAAAAAAACAGAAAATCTCTGGCCTATATTTTGAGTGAAATTTTTAGGGCGCTCAACAAGTTAAATGACTCGCATATGTACGTATATACAAAATAAGAACTGAGGCTCCCTCATCAGACTCAAGAGCTTCTCTTCACTGATGGGGTCTTCTGCATGACTAACAAAGTTTAAAAAAAGTCAATTTAATATGTAAAAAAAATATAAGATTTGTATTTGTATCTTATAATAAATTAAATAAAAAAAATTGTGATGAACCATCTATTCAAATCCATCATCCTTCGTACAAGTAAAGCCCTTCTCGTATTATCATTCAAGTATCTTAATAATAATAGACCATTTATATAAGCGCCGTTTTCGTGAGAACTCACCTCAAGGGCGCAATTCGCATCTTGCGTTCATCGTTTTTTCTCCTTATTTTTTTTTCATATTGATATGTTTGGTTGCAATAACAAAAGTCAACAATAAATGCCCACCTTGCTTCAAATATGTTTTTGCTCGTTGGTTAAATGTAAGTAGCGGTAACACTCTTATACATTAATGTCCAACCTCCAAATCCATATAAAATGATCTGAAATTTTAATATTCCTGTCTCCATTTTTCCAATTTTCAATAATTTTATCAATCTCTTCTTTCATCTGGCCATCCATCCGTCCCTCACCGCAACATACAATCAACCTAAATATCTTTTAATGAAACAATGATATTCTAGCATCTTGCATGTATTTTATTCGGCAGTTATTATTTTATTATAGTATATTGTATTCTTGAAAAAAAAATTAAAATATACTGCAAAAATATATCAATACAATCGGTTTAATACAAGTAAAACAAAATTATTAAAAGCTTGCAAAAAAATTTTTTTTCAAATTTATGTCAGGTTTGAATAATTTTATTTGACTTGTATTAAAGTAAATGAATTTTTGATATTCCATATTAGTTACTGTAGCCAGTACGATCCAAGCTTGCAATTGACGATGAAACAATTGAGCAAGTAATGGGTTTCAAGTACTTGGGTGTCGAGATATCCAACAGTATCGACCTCTACGAAGAAGTAAGCCGCAACTGTTGCTGGATGCTTGAGAGATGCTGTCCGGAGAAACGACCACATGCTCAAGGAGAGCAAAGTGAAAATATATAAGACCCGTGTCTGCCCAATCACGACGTACGGTATCGAGACAAGGGCTGACTCTACCAGAACTAAAAATCTCCTAAGAGCAATTGAGATGAAGACTCCGACCCTTTGCAGGACTGACAATCCGAGACCGAGTGAGGAATTCTGAAATACAAAGGTCTTGCGACGTCGAGGATATTATCCGATGGGTAAGATCTGGAAAAGATTATTGGAGAGATCATGTGGAGAGAGCTTGTTCTGAGAGAGTAGTGAGCGTAGCAGCGAACACGCTGCCATCGGATACCAGACTCCCAGGAGGACCACATAAAAGATGGCGAAACAGCTGGACAGCTGTATCCCAGGAACAGGCTCCGAGCAATGACATGACGCAGTCCTAGATGAAGCAGAAGAAGAAGAACAAGCTACTGTAGTATTAGTCAAACGTTTTATAAAAAATAAGTCAGAAATATTGAAAAAAAAATGCAATTTTTGATGTCATTTACCTCCGTAACTATCGATATTTCACCTAAATTGTAAAGAAAATTTTCTATTCAAAATTTAGCGTAGAAGACTGCCATGAAGTTTTTGCTACTAATCACGAAACTATATATCGCATTTTCTGTAAATTCAAAAGGTCAGATTCAGTAAATTTGATCTGTGTTTATTCAACTGTTGCAGGTTCGACGACCAGCTTCTACTCCCTGTCAAGCGGCGGCAACGATGGCTCCGGGGAGTCCCAATCCAGCCTCCGGGCCGATCTGACTGACGAGGGCAAGAACAAGTTGAAGAGACTCGGAAAACTGTATTCTGGTAAGCACCTCATCGTTTATATCTAGTGATGGCTTTTTAACCGGTGACACACTAACCATTTTTGAGATTTGTATCTGATTGCATCGGTGATAGGCAACTATTTTTTTGTAATTTGACAGGCAACCATCGGCACTATATAATAGTTATATCTTAGTAACCAATCACCACTACAATCTGATATAAATCCCAAATAATTGTACTGAAAATAATAACCAGTTTAAATAACGGTTTGACCATCGCTATTTATATTGCAGTGGTCAGATGAACTTAAAACTTGCCTTTGCTGGCTGCCTCTATTTTCATAATTGTTTTAGACTTAATTATGTCATAGAAATGCACATGTCATGCTGGTCAGCTCATACGATATATGAAACGACAGCTGAGGTGGCAATTGTTTTTAAAACCATATTTCTAATAAGACGTAGGTTACAAATCAAATCAATATGATTCTCAACATGTTGTCAATTATAAACATGGAAAAATTTCAGGTCTCCAAAACGATCACAAAGCCCTGATGAAACAAATTGAAAAGGATCTCCACAGGCTGCACTCTGGTGAAGGAGGAACTCGCACATCTGACCAGAATGATGTAGCCGGCTCCAGTAATTTAGCAGTGAACGGCCAGGCAACTGACAATGCGGTTGCCTCGTCCATCACTACCTTGCGAGTGTCTGACCCCGAAGTCATAGCCAGAGTAAACTTCGTCAGCGCCGGATCTCCCGCTGAAGACTCGGTTAGTGATATCAGATGTTACCGCACGTTTTGGTTGACTTTACTGACAATAATATTTACTGGACTTTTTGATGGTCTAGAGCAGTGGTCGGCAAACTCATTAGTCAGCAATACAGTTGTCTCATAGCTAGTAGCAAAAACTTTGGGGGAGTCTTCCTCGTGCAATTTTGAATAGAAAATATTCTTTACACTTTGGGTGAAATATCGACAGTTACGGAGATAAGCGACATCAAAGTTTGCATCAATATTCCATATGAGTTAGTGTGATAGTTCAACGTTTTAGAAAAATGTCAAAAATATTGAAAAAAATACAAACCTTGATGTCGTTTATCTTCGTAACTGTCAACATTTCGCCCAAAGTGCGAAGAAGACTCCCCCGAAGTTTTTGCTACTAACTATGAGACAACCCTTATATATACTTATAATAATCTTATTTATTGATAAAAATTACATTTTTATTATGAAAATTAAAACGTCATGATAGCATTTTCTTGAAAAGTTTGGATAATTTGTTTTTTCTGTGTATAGGTTGTCTGGGATATACTGCCGTGTATATCTGACATCTCTGGCCGACATTTCGGATCCCATTGCAGGGTCCATCATTAGAGCTGATGTATGTGAAACATCGGCTAGAGATGTCGGATATACACGACAGAATATGCCAGGAACCTACACACAGAAGATTCTGAACGGCCATGAAAACCTGACAACATTGGATAAGTCAAGTTTGTACATTGTTGTTTTTAATTTCTGGTATGATTCTCCGGGTTCTCATAAATAAGACAATTTCTTTTTACTTTAGATAATAAAGAGTACTTTAGATAATGTTTGGTACGCACAAGGCCATACCAAGTTTGAAAAACTATTAATAAATTCCCAAAATATTTTAAAACCCGAACGGCTAAAAAATCGAATTTAAAAATAGTTAAATATAGGGTGGGTCTCCGCGTCACAGTGGGAGAAATTCAGTAGGAATTTACAATATTTTAAGCAAAAGGGTAAATTAGAAAGCAACAACAAAAAAACACTTTTTCAGGAAATTCGATAAAAAGTTAAAGGCACTTTTTTCTCAAAACACGATTCCGCGGACCGGCAGCGTAACAAGGTAAAAGTAATCTCGGCGAACTGAGGATGCTGAGTCTGCGGAATCTTCCTTTATATGTACTTAAAATCTAGACACAGCGGGAAATCAACGGTCAAAATGGGATTAGTAATGGAGGGGAGAGACATCTCGAGAATACCCAGTGGTGGATGGTGGTCAGCGCAGCATTCCCGAGCGGATCATACCGTGCCGGCTCATCCTCTAGACGGACTATTTTGCCCGCCTAGCCAAATTATCTCCCGAACGGGGAGGTGTACATATGTAAATGTTACGTCAAATTGAACGCCTGGCACATCTGCATGTGAATTTAATTAGTACCAATGTGTCCGGATGTGTCGGTGTTCATAAATCGCCTCAAAAAAGGCCGATTCCTATCTCTCGATGTATCTCCTTCCAAACTAATCCGATTCTTTATTTTATAACGAATTCTGACAGGAAATGACATGCCAGGTTTTGTGCACTTTTTCTGAGTTCATCTCGTGAACTTTCTGATTTTACGGCGTTGCAAACTTTCCACGCGCCGCGTACGTCTGGTCCATAAACCAGCGGCCCCCGCCAGGCGCCGGCTTGTCGCGTTCAAACGTCGGCCTGCCTGACAATTTTAACGGCCTTTCAAATCTGCTGCGCAGTTATCTGAAAACTGGCAAAAAACATATTTTTGCTATTTAATTTAATCCGCGAGATCGGCCGTCATCCTCCACAGTGAGATACGTTTATTTCCGAATCTCGCGGATGTCCTAATAATGCACAAAACCTTATATCTCCAGTCAGGATTCGTCAGTAATAAGACCGCTAATTCCACTCATTTTATTTACAATAAAAAATTACAAATTACATATAGAATAAAATTACAAAAAATTCTTAAAACTATTCAAGTTTGTCGAGGCCTCGACGCGAGTATAAGAAATATTATAAACTAAATGCATAAATGTTCAAAAAATAAACCTTATGGTAACAATTACAAATACACACACACGCCCATATATTGTTATTTTTATTAAATTAAAAAAAAACAATTTTATGCCGCTGGATTGATCGTGTGCGAAACAATGTTCATGCCTGAAGAAACAGCAAACGCTTGTTTTTTTAACTGATTATGAGTCAGGAATACTATTCCAGGTGTTAAAAATCGTTGTGTCTTTATCCTACAGATCTTTCAAAGCAGACCACTTGTGTTGTGAATTAAGATCATAATTGTTTTTCTCCAATTTTTCCACGTTATTAAGGCCCCGTTGCGCCATCAGAAGTAAAAGTACGCGTTAAGCAAAAAGCATAGATTTTTACGAAAACGAGTGTTTTGATTGGTGGAAAAAGCAAAAATCTATGCTTTTTTCTGAACTACGTATTACTCTTACTTCTGATGGCGCAACCGGGCCTAAGGCACCCAAATTTGTAGTTCTCTAATTCTTTACTTCTTGAATGAACTTCAATAAACGATTTATAACTTTGTGGTGACATATTTAATAATTAAATAAAATACGACTTGGTACACACCACTAAATATTTATTTTCTTTATTCAAGATGAATAAATACCTCTACAAGTTTCGGGAACGAAGTTCCCTTCCTCAGCTAGTGGGAGGAGTGTAGGTGGAGTAAATAGAAAAGGGGGGGGGAGGGGTGTTAGGGAATAATTAAGGGATTGTCAACTTTGTTTTTTTTAATTATAATTGGAAAAATGTTAAGTATGGGGTTGTTTTGGAATTGAATTTGACTGTTTATTATATTATTATTGAGGTTAATATTTTTTCTTATTTCTAAAATTTCAAAACTATCTAATTGTTTATTACTTTTGTTTTTTTGTAAAATTTTAAGACCTAAATTGATGTCGTAAGTATGGTCATGTTCCAGCAAATGGTTTGCAAATTCCGAGTATCCATTGTTATTTAAACATCTTTGTATCGGACAGGTAGAATTATGACGACGGGATGATGATGATGATGACCCGTCTGATATGACGACGGGATGATGATGACCCATCTGAAGTCGTGAATGTTGGTCCTTAGTCGGGCCCAGGTCCGTTGTATGGGCGAATGCCGTACGTGGGGACCCACCTCGCCTCCAAGCGGATAGTCGGCGCGGGCAGCGACCCGGCGTTGCGATCCTAGCTGAGAGGATACTGCACCGACGCGATGTGTTGACATCTCCGACGGAGGGCGTTGGAAAAGTTCCACGAAGAAATTGCATTTTTGGTCTTATCTTGTAAAGTGTTGAAATATTTGAAATACTTAAGAATGAAATATTTAAGAATTAGATAAGACATTTGTAAATGTAATATTGAATAAAATTGATGTTTCGTGGTCTTGATATACAGGGAAAGCTCGCGCGATGGGAATAAAATCATTTTTAAATCGCGCGGAGCGCCGCGGACTATCATAGAATGGCCGCTATTTTGATGGAATTTATGTAAATGTCCTGCCTCGAAGAGGCGAGGAAGTAAAAATACATAAGTATTTAAATGTGCCAAATGAGTCCTTTGTGTGGTATTGTAAAGTAGAAATTAAAATAAAAAATGTTTAATTGAGAGTAAAATATCTCGCGTGGGCCCTGATAAACTCGCTTGACCGCGCCGCCTGTATGTACGCAGCCCGCGCGGGTAATGGAAAAAACCCGGCGCCATAATGGCGCCGTGCGGCTGGAGTCGAGAGCCACCAGCGAATATTTTTGAACTATGATTACGGACGTTACAGACGTCCTAGCGAGCTGAAACATTTTTTATTGTGTTCCTCATGTGAACATCTATGGGAGTGATATGTTTTTGCGTGTCTGAAAGTTAGCTAGTGCGCTTTATTTGTGGCGGCATTTTGGCCGCCTATTACGCAATTAATATCTATCCGACATACTTGAAAATATCACCGAAGGATGCGCTTGGTTGAGATCTATCTAATGGTATAATTTAGAATCTCGTAAAATCACGTTTTCTATTTTTTATGACCTGATTAAGATTCGAGCCTTCACGGTTGACTTTTTGATGCAGTTTCTAAGTATGTAGGATCTTGCAGGTCCACTGACTGTGTCACAAGCCTTTGCAAGGTCAGGCTATATCAGGTGACACAGTTCTGACCCCGTGGGGCTCAGGCAAAACATGTTATAATTTATTTTGACTTTCAATTAGGGCGGGCCCGGCCTACTTCCCCAGAGCACCGTAAGATGGCGGTCGCACGCCGCGCGTTGCGACAGTCACCGTGAGGCGGCGACAGTCGCGCCGCGCGTTGGGTTGAGAGAGTGGGGGAGCAGACGCCAACGGCCATTGGTTTTGTGACGCAATTTGCGGTTGTGTAATCTTTTATCACTTGTAAAGATAATATATAATAAATAGTTTTGCTACCGGCGGTCACCTGTTGCACATTACGTGCGGTGACTTAGACGCCCTCTGGACCGCTTTCATCTGTGTTTTTACTGCTATCCTGCCCACTATACGGATTCCTACTTGGTAAAGATGGTGACTGAGAAGATACGGGCCAGCCTCTGCAATCTCCTGTGCTTCTGGACCCCCGCGACGGACGTTTCTCTATGAGGCATTTCGCATTCAAGGCGAAAGGCTCTGCACTACATGGAAGTGTTAGCACTGTGTTGTCTCCGAAGCGGGCCGTGACTTACAACCTCGGCCTTCGGAAGCAGGCTTGATGGAACCGCGCAAAATTTATCAGTTCCCGTGCGGAACAATCTTACTTACTCTTAAACTTGTAGAGGTATTTATTCATCTTGAATAAAGAAAAGAAATATTTAGTGGTTTACGATGACGAACGTCTCGCCACCATCGCACGCGGGTCGGATATTAGAAAGAATGATTTTCTTTTCCAATCGCCGCCGATTAATGATTGACCGTAAATGACACCCGAGATATACTGGGCCAAAGATAACTACGACACAGTGGACAAATGGTACTTGCGGTTTCCTGGGAAGGCGGGTGCCGCTTCAATCGAGATTCTCCTGGCTTCGTCGAATCCGGAACAGTTAGTGTGTCTCTTCCGGAAGGCTAAATGGAACTGAACTTGAACACAAACGAAGAGGAATGTCGGTTCCATCGAAAAACGACACCTGACACGCATTTCACCTGTCACTGCGTGGATTTTTAAAAATTCGAATCCTGGCCAGCGATTGGCGCAGGACACATCAGGCGCCAGCCCAACCAATCAAATCTTGGCGCGGCCCGCGCGCGGCGATCACGAAACAAGTGGTGTGTACCAAGTTGTGTTTTATTTAATTACTATAATTCCTTGTTTTTTTAAATCAAGCAATGGAGTAGTTTCCTATTTTTTTTTCAACAAATGGAAATGAAAATTTGAGTAAAATTGAACAAAAGTCTGAAAGTAAAATTAAGATATCTCAAAAACTAACAGAATTTTAAATTCGCGTTTTGCATGAATGATTTTGTTCCGTCATCTCTCGTACCCGGTATAAATCGTGGCTCGTGCTCCGGCGTTCAGCTATGAAGATGTGTGACGTCACAGGAGATCAATCATTCCGTGCTAAAATACAATGACTTTAATATTCTTTTTCTCTGTTATTTATAGACAGATTTCAACAATTTTTTCACTGGTTTATTAGTTTTAATCTATATTTTAATTCCATTAAGTTAAATATAGTATTATCAACATCATAAAACTTCTTCATTGCATTTAAAAAGTGTTAATGTCAATATTAAGGGGAGAAAAATTTATTTCTGCTTAAATTAGTTTTTTTTTTGTGAAAAAGAGATCAGATTGAAAATATTTTCATTTAAAAAAAAATTGAATTTAAAAATTCATAATATTCAATCGCAGATAATATTATTAGTAAGGTGTGTGTAAAATTTGAACATAATTGCCTTAATAGTTCTTGAAATATCTTCTCTGAAAAAGAGAGTTTTGAGAAAAATGCAAAAGAAAAATGTAATTCATTTAAAATTTGCCTACCACAATAGCTTTAAATTGCTTAACTCGGCAATTTTTGGAACTTTTGAATTGAGTGATGACTTAAATTATTCTTAGACCTTCAATCTTTAAGATAAAGCCAAAAATTTATTTTTTTTGCAAATGTTATGTTGGTGTAGCCCCATCCATATAATACGTCACATGAATTTCATGATTTTTGGAGCAACTCCCCGTCCTCCACACAGGCGGTCACATTTGTGTGACCCCCCCCTCCCCACCCCTGGTGTGATGTCACATATTTTGCAATTTAAAATTTAGAAATTATCAAATTAAAACATTAATTCCAAAATTATTTATATATTTCTAATTAAAATATTTATTCATAAAATCAAAAATAAATTAAGCATTTTTGAAATATTACATCTTGTTACATTCGGTTTAATCAAAACAGGTGGTGGTAAAAACCCCTCGTAATATTTCAAAGGTTTTTGTTAGAGTTGAGTTTTAATACTTAAGATTTATACATTTGACATCACGAAGCTTATGACTCGTCCCCCCCTCTTGTCACACGATGTCACACTTTGTTGACCCCCTCCCCTCCCCTTACCGTGTGACGTAATTTATGGATGGCTCCTTAGTAACAAATTGATCACCGTTTTAAGTGCTTAAAATTTTGTGCATCCATTATCCATCATAACTGGTTATTGGAATTTATTTTGTTTGTGTTTTAATACAAGATGATATTTAGAATGAGTTGATTAGCGACTTACGAACATTTCATGATACGAACAGCCATTCTCAGCATAACTCGTCCGTTAGTAGAGGAGCATACGTATTTGCATTGTATGCCCAAGTGTTTTTGTACAAATTGTTTACCTTTTATTTATGAACCGTGTTTATTGTATTTATTTGAAAGGCTTGGCATCGTGCGGATAGTGAGTGGCACTTTTTGCATTATTGCACATGAGAGAGTAGATAATGTAAGCTACCTGGGATGCGGGTTTCAGTTTAAGTGAAAACTGGGACCCTTGTAAATTAAATGGCGTACGGAGCAAGCCAGAACTGCATTTTTCCGGATTGTGCAGCCGTGACCTGAACTTAAATATGCAAATGAGAATGAAACAATACGAATGGAATCTCATAGACACCCACTGAAACGACTTGAAGCATTAGATTTGTGGATCTACAGGCTTCTAAAAATTATCTGGATAGGTAGCGTAACAAATGACAATATAACGATCTGGATTCGAAATGAAAAATAAATTCTTAAATTAATTAACACCCGGAAATCACAATATTTTGGCCGTATCTTGAGACATCCAGAGAAACACCATATCCTGCAGCTCATCATTCAAGGCAAAATTGCGAGCAGCAAAGGTCTTGGAAGAAGAAGGACTTGCTGAAAAAGTTACGGCAATAGTTCAGGGAAATCATTGTTCCAGCTCTTCGAGGCAGATAATCACTAGAAGCGGAACAAGAAGTTGCATTTTTACTATGCAACATGGCATGGATTAGAGTAGAGAAAAGAACCTGGCAAATGAAATCTTTATCTTATATATTTTATTTATTTATATATCTTGGGTAAAAGCGAAAAGTCGCCATTCACCGCGGAAGTGGCTATTTTACTTTGTATGTTTCGTTTGGCTTTCAAGATAAGTTTTTTTTTTTTTTTTGTATGATTCTTCTTTTTGTATGTATGTATTTTCTTTGTATGATTCTAGGGTATTAAAGTCGATGATGAGATCTTGGAGTTTGGTTCCTTGAACGCGTCCAACTACAAATCCTTGTCACAGATAGCGGAGATAGTCCAGCATTCGATGAACTCGAGGGTCAATCTGAAGATTCTCCGAGGTCCGGAGCACCAGACCCTCAACATCTCGCGCATCCCGCACATCTGGGCTGGCAGAGGCCTCCTGGGATGCAATATCATCCCTATCGATCATCCTGACATATAATGGATACTGTCCATCCATGGGGTTATCACGGAATTTGATCAATTACTACGTACATGTAAAGCTTCTTTAATTGCACAATCTCAAGAACTTTAAATATATCATTTTTATTGTAAGATAAAATATGCCAAATTTTAAATGTATAAACGCGATAGTATGTCTCGATAATTGTACAAATGGGTATTTTTTCATTTTTCTGATTCTCTTCAGTTTCTTGTTTGTTTACTCTTATGCAGGGTGTCCGGTAGCTAGTAGCAAAAATTTCGGGGAGTCTTCTTCATGCGATTTTGAATAGAAAATATTCTTTAC
>JADDOH010019372.1:0-23400 GCA_016648135.1 Agrypnia vestita
AGCGGTGTTTCAGCTATATATCGTCAGGAGACGTTACGATAGTATCATCATCATCATTAGCGGTGTTTCGGCTATATATCGTCAGGAGACGTTTCAATAGTATCATTATCATCATCATCATTAGCAGTGGTTCAGCTGTATATTGTCAGGAGGCGTTTCGATAGTATCATCAACATCATCATCATTAGCAGTGTGCCAGTTATATATCGTCAGGAGACGTTTCAATAGTATCATCATCATCATCATCATTAGCGGTGTCCCAGTCATATATAGTCAGGAGGCGTTCCGATAGTATCATCATCATCATTAGCGGTGTTTCAGATATATATCGTCAGGAGACGTTACGATAGTATCATCATCATCATCATCACCACTAGCGGTGGTTCAGCTATATATCATCAGGAGACGTTTCGATAGTGACAACATCATCTCCATCAGCGATGGCAGGGTTCCAGTTACACATCAGTCGGAGAAAATTAGGCAGATCCCATCATCATCGATGGCAGGATTCTAGCTGTACATCATTTGGAGAAAATACACCGACATCCCTGGCCAGGGGCTAGGCATATCCCTACTGTCCAGATCCACCTTTCCATCTACTAATACGAGGGGTCATGGCCTCGTGAAACCACATGGCAACCAACCATTACACGTATTTATTTATGTATTGTATATGTATGTATATGTATGTATATTATATTTTATTAGTATGTATCTATTCGTACGTAGTGTATGAGGGGGCTCTTCACGGGTGGCACAACACCCGTGCGGATGTCTTCCCTCGTCTGGACTGGATTGAACGTATTGATGCATATCAGATTATAATAAGTACTACCTGGGAGGGTGGTTGCAGTCACTGTAGTGTCGCGAATGGCCAATGGGCTGCAGTTGCTCACAGGAGAGGGTTGGGGAGCCTAGGAAACTCCCCTTCCCCACTCGCATATTTTTGACTTGACAGGTGGCCCGGGACCATCTTTACAGTAGCTTCAGTATATATACCGTAGTTTAACTTAGTTTAACCTGGAAGAGTTGGAATTCGGGGGGCAAACTGGCCCGGACGCCAGACACTGACGCGAGGGATGGTGCGGTACTTTGCACAGAAGAGGCCCAACATGAAAAGGCGCATCCAGGCTCAGGTCAACGTATCCGGAACTCGTGTCGGGAGAAGGAGGATGGGATCAGTCACCGATGAGCCTTTGGGTATGGAGGAGCCGAATTTAAAGCAAACACATTTTCCGCGTACACATACATTTACACATACCTTCCACAACCCCCTTCATCCATTAGAATCCAACGTACCACTAGAATGAGGTATAGAGCCAAATACAGGTGACGGGACTTAGGCCGGCTAGTAAATAAACGTAACAATGTAATTGATATAAGAATAATGCAGAGTAAATATAAAAGATCGTAAGGAATAAGCACAGCGAGATAACGGCGGAAGATAAAAATATCAACCAGCAAGGGTGTCGAAGACGGAATCACCCATAGGAGCGGCTACGAAGGACTTGAGGGCTTTCAGGGGATCTATGTACTCTATATGTGCATGCGCATGTGATAACCGCACGTTACTGACCTTTCCAGTGGATGGCGATCGATCCCATACAGGTAGGACCATGGGGATCGAGCGGAGAGGCGTGGGAGCAGAGGATCGCGTATTCCGGATGCGCAGCTACACCAGACGCAGTAGTTTCAGTCCGTAGGAATGATAGGTAATTAATATAGGGCCACGGAACATTGTATGTTTAGTAATTGCACCGCAGAATTAACTTGATGTACTAGGTAGTTGTGTTTGCGTTTTCCATGAACATTCACGAACTTCATACCCCAGTGTTTAATTTAAGTAAAGCTTGCGTTAGGGTTACCACAAAACCAATTCATCCCCTATAGTTCGAAACAAAAAATTACACAACGTGAACTGGGGAGGTCTTGAATAAAGCGAGGGTGTTTGGAAATACTACGTTAAAAACCGTAGAGCCTTCACCCGACGTAGATAGATAGCTTGTTTGCCTCTAACAAGGCGTAAACTCAGTTAGGAGTAGGATCGAGCTGAAAGGCGAAGAAGAGGATCCATCACACAGGTAAGGATATACAAAAAAAACCTAGTTTAGTTTCATCAGTTGATTACTAGTCTTATTACCTGGTCGCCACATTTCCTTGAGTATAATTCACATTTAAACAATGACCGTTACCAACGCTACGCTAGATGATGACATTTTCACAGCCTTAACTCGCAGCCGAAATGACGCTAACGCACCCAACATAAACTAAAGGCGAACTAATGGCGCTATTAACAACATGCTCGTGACGGTAAAACGGTTATTTTAACCGGTTACACATGAAACAGTTATTTTAGATTTTAATCTGATGATTGGTAACTGATATATAATTGTTGTCTAGTATCGATGACATACCCGTCTAATTGAAAAAAATCAGTGGCGAATCATCGACACAATGAGATACAAATCATTGACAATCATATATAAACTTTAAATAACGGTAAGTAATGTTTACAAAACCGAAAAAGTGGATAATTTATACAACCCTTAATGGGTGTTGTGATTCGATTTTAGATGTTTCGCTGGAGTCATATCACAGCGTCATCAAGAAAGTGCCCTATTGCCGCGGGCCTCGAGGACTCTTTCGTCCTTGAGCCCCGCGGACGTGCTATACCCCCTATACGTTGATATATATTCATAATAGAATTTTCATTTTCAATACTTAAACGTACCTCACCGGTTATAATCCTATCGCTTACAAACATACTACGATTTCGCGATAATTTTATTTTTTATGAAAGTTTTAACTGACATGTTGTGAAAAATTTCATCAAATTAAATAGTAATTCAGTAATTAGAAACCATAGCTGTTATTTTAATCGGTTACTAAATAACCGTTATTTGAAAATGTATCTGATTGAATCGATGACTGGTAATTGAGATTTATATCTTGTCTAGCGTACCTATAGTCGCCCGTCGTATTGCGGAAAATCAGTTACCAATCATCTATACAATCAGATGCAAATAACGTTTATTTCTATTTTTTTATTTATGTTATTTTTTCAGGCGTCTTGCAAAACTGCATAAACAAGAATGGATTACAGTATAGACTACATATTACGAATTTCCGTTTTTTAAAATTGCTATCACGTATTTCAATAATTTTTTTCGGTGTTTGGCTAAATTTGATGGCACATCTGTTATTTCTTCTTTAAATTTACTGTAAACATTACCGGTAAAAATAACTATTTTAATCATCGCTTGTTTCTTTGCTTTTGCTCGCATGCAATCCTCTGGAAGCCAGAATTTTCTGTCAAATAAATTTGTAGAGGGAAATTTAAATAATTTTTAGGCGTATTCTAGTGAGAATGTTAGTAATTCAGAAGAATGTCATGTACATATAAAAAAGTAACCCATAAAAACCTAGTTTTTATTATACTCCCTTTCTTTGTAAAATATAACAACAATTAAAGACGAATTAAAACATATAACATAACACTAAACTTACAGTAATTTAATATATTTCTAAAATTTCAGATGTTTTGAGCTTTGATAAGACACTTCATGCTTTGAAGATTAAATTCTAAAAACATTTGTCAGTCAATTTAGATTTTCGACATCCGTAGTGAAGTACCTATTATGTATACCGACGGAGTAATTCAAATTTAGAAAATATTCCGCGACGTTATCGGGCCGCTGCGCCGTTGCTAATCAAACTTTTCTAATGATTCCAATTTCAAAAAACCAATAAAATTTCTAAAAATCCGAAATTATACTATAATTATTAATTTTTTTAACGAAAATTTGAAAGATCTTCTTGATCATCGCCACGAGTCTACTTGCCAAGTTTCAGCTCGATTGGATCGCGGGAAAAGGGTCAAAAATCGATCCAAAGTTTTTGTTGACTGCAAGCCGGCAAGCAAACAAGCAAGCAGACGCCACGAGTTAATATAAAGGAAGTAAAAAGAATATTCCTTTAAAAAAACTCTAATCAAAATATATATTTCATTACCAACGGCGACATCTATACTGATTTATGGTAATGAAAAATTTCATTCACAGATTGCGGTAGTAAAATACAACTCACTTATGAAAAAATTTGTGCAAGGTTGACATATATACAACTTCTAAAAATTCGGCAAGTATGATAATCTATCATGGGTGGAATTGGTGAATATTACACTGTGTAAAGTGATCACTTGAGCCAGCAATACGATAGGTCGTAAGCCCCATAAACACCCCAAAAGACTTTCAAACTACTTTCCCATATAAAAATAGCTTCTGGCTATTAGCTGAGACATTTCTAATATATCTTGATAAATAATTTTTTAGGTCTGATTTAAAAAAAAGTAATAAAATCTCATCCCCTCTTTCCACGCGATACACTCTGTCGATTTTATGAATAAGTTTCAATCGGCAACCAAACACAAAATCACAGACAGCAGTCCAACCCTCAATCGGAATTTGAATGTTTAAGTCGAACCGGCGCTAAACCTATTCACATAAACTCATCTTAGATATGATTCGAAAACTCTTCACTTAAAAGCTCTGCCGACTTGAATACCCAATTTGTTTCTTCCGCTTTACAAGATTAATCGGCCGATAGCTTCGAGAAGCGATTCCGTTCCCTTCAATATCCGGTCCGAACCGACTCACGATTCTACATCAAAAGTTTTGGGCGGCCGCTGCTTAATAAGTTTGTTATTGGGAAATTTCAGTAAAGCTTTTCCAAATACTATCGCAGATAAGAAATTAAATCAACGACTATAACAATATTTTTATACATATATTTTGAGAACATGATGAATGGATTTTATCCACAGAGAAATAATCAAGAAGAATATCATCAAACTTAATAATTTTGTTGTCCACCGTAAAAACGGTCGGAGATAGGGCTTGAACCCCGGGCCACCAAACCCGAACCGGTCTTTTTACGCACGCTGCCACGACCGCCTGTCCGTGGAGCGCCAAAAAGATGCCATAAATATACTCTAGGGCTTAGCAAAGACGCTAACCAATGTTTCATCATTTTTGACGGGTTGCAGCTAGTATATAAATTAAAAAGAATATTACCAGCTGCGAAATCTATGTATATTATGACATGGGAAGGACCATAGATATCTCTAGCTAGCATAATCTATTCGAATATATGAAAAAAACTATTTTAGAACATATATACAACCGTCTAAAAATTGATAAAGTATGGATTTTCTAACGGTGGAATTAGTGATATGTTACGTTATGTGTATGTGTAATGTGATCACTTAAGTCAGCTCACAGAGGTCGTAAGCCCTGGATCAAACCCTATAAAGAATTACATACACGTTTCTCATATAAATAGCTTCGTCTCTGTGAGTGCTTAGGTATTTTAGTTCACACATACATTTGGTTTTTATTGTTTTGAGATGTTTGAACTACTTAGTAGATATCTCGACGAAACTAACGACAGAGCGTAGAACTACAGGAGTCAAGCTCTGTCGCGGAAGTCTCGCATTTCGGACATCTCGGAAAATAGTTGACTTTTACGAACATCTCAGTAACACAGAAGTTGAGTGACTAGAAGACAAGGAATACGAATTTATTTTATGTGGACAAAAAATTGAACGTGAAAATAAAAATTTTGCAGAAAATGAAAATGAAATTAATCATTAAAATTATTCGCCATTTAGTTAAAATGCTTTCACAAAGATGCGTGATATGTAGATGCGGAAATAACTTATAACAATATGAAAACAAAAATCATTAAAATGTGGTAAAATAACAGATTAAAACTAAATAAGTATTTTTATTCATACAATACAAGATGGTGACGACAGTGTAAGACTACAGAAGAAAAACAAAAATATTATACGTGTTTAAAAGACTCAAAATCTTCCACAACCTAACAAAGATAATACAAAAGAAAAGACAAAATGAAGGATATTTAAAATTAGTGTAAAAAGTTTGTTTGGAAAAGCTTAGAATGATCATTCTTTATATCATTTATTTGTATAAGTTGTTTATTATTTTATAACATTTGTAAAATCATGTTTTAAGTCATATATGTATAATATTGAACTAAATAAATGTTGAAAAATAAATTAAAAGAAACAAGGCAAAAATAAAAAAGTTGAGTGATAATTAAATCGCGATTCTCCGATCATATCAACAATGTAAAACCTATTAATATAAAATACAAATATACACCCCTTTTTAAGTGTTAATGCAAAAAGGTAAAGCTAAATAAACAACACATTAAAATAACAAGAATGCGTATCTCCCCAACGAATCTGACTGAACCACTAATAGCTCCATTCAGTATTATCAATAAGTAATTTGTACAAAAAACAGCGATCCCTCGCAGTCCAAGTTCACCCCGTTCTGCCCAGCTGCGCAGTACGGAATCTGATTAGCAAATGACATTAATTTGCCTGCGAGAGCCGGCGCTGGGGGAGGCTGGGATTAAATGGGACCGGCGGCCGTCCTTTGTTGAAAGTTTTTTTAAAACCGATTAAATTGATTTGTCTGCCACCGTTTAACCCCTTTACGGGTGAAATATTTTGAACACAATTAATTTTTTAAATATATTTTAAATGAGATAGCTCTAACGGAATACTGGGTACAAAATATATAAAAAACAATAAAAAATTTGAACACAATTAATTTTTTTAAAATATTTTAAATGAGAAGGCTGTAACGGAATACTGGGTACAAAATATATAAAAAACAATAAATCATCTTTTAAACCTGGCCCGCTACCTCAATTCTCAATTATTTATATGCGGGGTGAAAAGAAAAAAAAATTGTAAGTTTTTTTGCGTTTTCTGTGAATTGAAGTGAATTCTAAGGAATGCAAGATAAAATATTATATTTTTTGTGCAGAGAGTACAGTTTGTAATATAATTATTAAATATTTATTACAATATTAAATTTTGAATTTTTTCACTGAAAAAATTAACAGTTTAGCGTTTACTTTGTCATTCTGATCGTTTCTATTCAACCCATTATAAAAGCACACAGATATTTTAAATATATCGACATTTAAATAAATAAAAACATTTATGTACGCGTCAACATGAAATTGCCACTGACATTTTCTCACTATCATTTATTCAATGCAATCTTAATTCGAGACATTCAAATTTAGAACTTCGCCGCAGACCACAAGTCTTGCCCGTCCTCGCTTAGGGTTGCCTCATTTACCCGATACACGACCGAATCACTTTGCTCGTTCATCCCGAACGGGTTATCCCGGTAGGTGCTTTTCGTACTTTCCGGGTACCTACCTACCCGCACATGAAATCTGATTGGTCACTGCCGACCGGCAACACTGCGCGCGTAGCTGTGTGGGTGGGGGCGCGCGCGGGCTTTTGTTTGACAGCTGGGCGGGCTTTTGTGGTGTGGATATTAAAATATTACGTACGAGTTATTCCGTGGGGTCGCGATGTGATGGATTAATATTCCAATGTAATTGTCCAACAATGCGATCGGCAGTCCTTGACTTTTCATTATTTGAATGGGGCGGGTGAATCGAATTCATTATGTTTTGAATAATAATGCACAGAGATGTCAATAAAACTTTTATTTTCTCGTGATTTTTTTTTAATGTACGGATTTTATTATTTTTTTATAAGGGTGTGGTGGATTTTAAAATACATTCGTAAATTTAATTGATAATAACAACTTTATTAGTGAATATAGTTGGAAATGTTTTAGGAAAATAGATACTTTTCACTGACCACCAAAATATACAGGCTGTCTCATAGCTAGCAGCAAAAACTTTACAGGAGGATACCTGCCTTGATAATTTTCAAGCAACCATGTTCAAGCAATCATCCTGGAGGAGATGGCGGTGACCATAAAAGTGGGAGACGCCGATCTCCAACTAGAAGAGTCGTACAGATCAAAAATATATACAGGGTATACACAAGATGTATACAAGTTTTTTGTGATGGGGAACAAACAGGGTGTCTCGTAACTAGTAGAAAAAATCGGGGAATCATCTTCATTCAATAAAAAATACACTTTTTTACACTTTGGGTGAAAAAATACACTTTTTTACACTTTGGGTGAAATGTCGACAGTTACGGGGATAAGCGGAATGAAAGTTTGCATTTTTTTTTCAATATTTATGATATTTTTTGTAAAACGATGGATTATCACAACGGTAACTTATAAGGAATATTAAAAATTCATTTGCTTTAATGCAAGTCAAATAAAATAAAAATAAAAACATTTAAAAATATATATTTTTCAATTTTTTGCAAGGTTTTAATCATTTCATTTAACTTGTGTCGAACCGAATGAATTTTTAACATTCGATATAAATTTCTTTCCTGATAGTCTTATCGTTTTATAAAAGTTACGCTACAAATATTGACAACGATGCAAAATTTGACGTCGTTTATCTCCTGTCGTGCTGTAACTGTCGTCATTAATTTCAACCAAAGTTTGTAATAACACGTAAAGAATATTTTCCAATCGAAACTGAGTGAAGGAGATGTTTTATTTGTCTTAATATAATTCATTAATAGGGTTAAAAAATTAAAATGTGCATCTAAAACTATATACATGCACGTCGAATTATACTGCACCACTTCGGGAAAGGGTGGAAAGCTGCTGAGACATTTCTGGCCGACGCGACATTTCGGATCCCATTGCAGGGTCCATCATCGAGGCTGATGTGTAATTAATTGTAAGCACGGTAGTTTTCGACACGGTATCGCAAGCTTACACGTAACCGCAACGTACAACTAAACTCCAGTCCTGATGATGGACCCTGCAATAGGATCCGAAACGTCGGTCAGAAGGGTCGTAAAAAACAGAGCCAGAAAACACGAACCAGAAGAATATTGTTAAGGGTATGCAAACCAATTAGAATACAACCGAGTATCAGACTGTTTTATTTTTCTGACGGTAGATGTAGCTCCCTTTATATTATCTCGTGGCGTCTGCTTGCTTGCTTGCCGGCTTGCCGTCAAAAAAACTTTGGATCGATTTTTGACCCTTTTCCCGTGATCCAATCGAGCTGAAACTTGGCAAGTAGACTCGTGGCGACGATCAAGAAGACCTATCAAATTTTTGTTAAAAAAAAATAATTATAGTATAATTTCGGATTTTTAGAAATTTTATTTGGTTTTTTCAAATTGGAATCATTAGAAAAGTTTGATTAGCAACGGCCGGCGGCCCGATGACGTCGCGGAATATTTTCTAAATTTGAATTACTCCGTCGGTATGCATAATAGGTACTTCACTACGAATGTCGAAAATCTAAATTGACTGACAAATGTTTTTAGAATTTAATCTTCAAAACATGAAGTGTCTTATCAAAGCTCAAAACATCTGACATTTTAGAAATATATTAAATTACTGTATGTTTAGTGTTATGTTATATGTTTTAATTCGTCTGTAATTGTTGTTATATTTTACAAAGGAAGGGAGTATAATAAAAACTTGGTTTTTATGGGTTACTTTATTTATCATTATTTTTAGATAGATATCTATTACAGATTGTAAAGATTATTTAATGAAATACAAATAGTTGTACAGCATTAATAGTTTCCGCATTAATCAGCGCTCAGCTCGTTGTCAAAGGAATGTAATTAGTCGATATGTAACTCCGTGATGACGGCTCGCCGCTCGCCACACATTCCTCGGGTTTGGATTAATTAGCTAACTTCGTCGGCGTGTTCGCAACATTTGATAGGGTTATTCAAATTCAGGAATTGCAAACATTTTAATCAAATTAATTACAATTTCAATAAAATGCGCATACCGCTTTAAATCAACTAATGCCAGTGGTTGATTTAAATTATAATGTTCATATGCCTCCTATCAATGAATGGGATACCTATACTGAAAAGATAAATACATATTTTTATCCTTCTCTATTCAATGAATAAGGTATACAGGTTGTCACATAGCTAGTAGCAAAAATTTTACAGGTGGATTCCAGCCTTGATAATGAGTCAAATGTGTTCAAGCAACCATGACCTATTTCCAATAGTTATGGAGAAAAGCAATATCAAAATTGGCATTTTTTTCCCAATATTTCCGATATATTGATTATTAAATATTCTTTCGCTTCAACACAACTTAAGTAAAATGATAAAAACCTTGTAAGTAAAGTAAGTTATATTCTCAATTTTTGTAAGGTTTTTATCATTTCATTCGACTTGTATTAAAGTGAATATATTTTTCATAATCGATAAAGTTACTGTAATGATATTTCGGCTTTTTGCAAAAAATGAGTTAGAAATATTGAAAAAAATGCAAACTTTGATACTGACTATCTCCATAACTATTTATACTAGGTGATGGTTGTTTGAATATTTTCGACTCATTATCAAGGCAGGAATCCACCTGTAAAGTTTTTACTACTTGCTATGAGACAACCTATATATTTTTAATTTTCAATGAAATGAAATAAAAATATTTATTGTTTCGTTGCAATTTTAGAACACAGTTGTACGATATTTAACTTACAAATATTTAAATTTAACATATGAAATAAATCAATTAGAAATATTTATACAGTGGATCTACTTGCATTGCAACCGTGAAGTGCCTAGCGACATTCGTAAAACGTAACACGTTTTTCCTATTTAAAAGATTTTTTTCTTTTTACCATGAAGTAAGTAGTATTTGCTCATAGGTACAGAGACAAAAAAACAAATATACTTATATACTCATCAAAATCTTTTTGAATTCAAACAGATTTCGGAGGATATGGATTCTTCTAACACGGTAGCTACTGATCTGCCATCTAAGCTATTTCCGCAGCTTAAATATTGTAACATATTGAAAATAATTGAATGAAAATAATTGAATGAATATATATTTTTTGTTGTTTTATAATTTAATGCATTGATTTATATTTGAGCATAAAAATATGTTAATTAAACCCTATTATTGATTACTGATGAACATTAATATTAATATATTATTTAAATTAAATTATAGTTACACGTATGGAAGTAAAAACACTTATTTTTAAAGTTCTATCTTTTTGATTTTCTGAGACGCGTTTCGCCTTATGAGGGCATTATCACTCTCTGATCTCAATCAATGAGTATGATTATGGAGTTCTATATACTTACCTCTGAAACTAAAATTTAATAGAAAATTAATTATAGTTACCTTCAATTAAGATAAATTATAGACGTATCACAGAGATATGGGATAGTATATACAGAAGTCTTTTTTGAGTATTAACAAGGATTACGACCTGCCATAGGCTGGCTCGAGTGATCACTTTATACGTACACCTTCGTCGATTTCATCCATGATCGACCAGACATCTATCAAATTTTGTCGTATATATATGGTATGTATGCAACTCCGTGAGACATCTATAATTTTATTTTAATTAATGATGATCCCTCTGGGGACGTTCCCGTTATTGTGTTCTTAAAATTTTTAACATCATCATCATCATCATTCTTGGCACTACAACCCTTGGTGGGTCTTGGCTTCCTCAATAATTTTCCTCCTCTCATCTCGGTCTAGTGCCAGCTCTCTCCAGTTTCGAAGCTCTAAGGCAGAGATATCTTTGAGGACGTTGTCACTCCATCTTAATTTTGGCCTTCCTAAGCTCCTTCGCTCTATTGGCCTTGAGTTCAGCAGGGACTTTGGTGCTTGATGCTCGGACATTCTCTCCACATGACCCAGCCACCGAAGTCTTCCCAGTTTTATAAATTTTGTGACGTTTAATAGAGTACATAGCTCATTGTTGTAACGTCTGCGCCAAAGTCCATTTTCTAGAACCGGTCCGAAGTACGCCTCAAAATTTTCCTTTCAAAAACGTTTTATTTTTTATTTTAATTAATGATGATCCCTCTGGGGACAAAATCCCGTTATTGTGTTCTTAAAAATTTTAACGTACCTAAAAATATTTAAAAAATGATTTAGTGCCCGCTAATCCAGTGGCGAGTCCGATTCAACCAACCCCCGCCCTCCCTTCTACCCATCTCGCCGCCCCCTGCGCCACACCGCCCCCACCCGCTCAGTACACCACTGTGGAGCGCTCTCTACTTCATTAATTAAGCTGCCACTTTGGCCGGACGGCACTGCGTTGAGAGGTGGGAGAGTGTTATGAGTTAGTTAATTTTATTCTTATTTTATTTTATTTTTAATATGACACTAACAGAATACTGGGTACAAATAATATAAAAAACAATAGATGTCTCACAGAGACGAAACTGTAGTTTTTTTTATGGGAAAGTAGGTATAGAAGTCTTTTGGGTGTACATAGGACTTATGACCTATCGTATGGTTGGCTTAAGTGATCACTTTACACAATGTATTAGGGGAATGAAAATGGATTTGTACAGGCCGCATGGAAAGGTTGTTACAATGCATATATAAAGTGTGGCATGTAATTCAAATATATACAACTTCCAAAAATTAGTAGGTATGGTATATTCTATCCCGGGTGGAAATGGCGAATGTTACATTGTGTAAAGTGATCACTTAAGCCAACCGTACGATAGGTCATAAGTCCTTTGTACACCCAAAAGACTTCAATACCTACTTTCCCATAAAAAAAACAACAGTTTCGTCTCTGAAACATCTATAAAATACATTAATTGATTAATAATGTCTCTGTGACATGAAATCCAGTACTGTTCTGAAAGATTTGAACAAACTCAAAATATTCTGAATAAAAAACAATGCATTATTTTTTTAATTTAGCCCATTATCCCAATTATAAGTGTCTTCAGTCTGCTCTTGCAGCATTCATATATATACAGGGTGTAACAGAGCTAGTTCACAATACTATACAGGTAGATTCCCGCTATAATTATGAGTCGAAAATGTTCAAGCAACCATGACATGATTGATGTCAATTGTTAAGGAGTTATGCAATATCAAAGTTTCCATTTCTTTTTCAATATTTCAGACTTACTTTTTACAAAACTTTGAACTATCGTTAGAGTAACTTATATTGATTACGAAAAATTCATTCGTTTCGATACAAGTTAAGTAAAATGATAAAAACCTTCCAATCGCAATTGGTTATGGTTGCTTGAACATTTTCGACTCAAGGCAGGAATTCATCTCTATTGCGGACTAGCTCTGTTACACCCTGTATTTAGTTTAATGTGATCATGTAGAGTACGTAAATAAATAATTGATTTTGTGTGTTCTATGGGTTCAGATTATTGTGAAGAAAATGGATGTTGTGTAGGAGTGACTTTTTGAATGATGATAGCGTATCTGCAAGAATATCAGACCAATATCGGACTAGAATCAATATTAGTATTGTATGAATGATACATTCTTGAGATAGTAGAAAAATACCAACCACAAAAATAACCAGTAGGTATTAATACTAATTTATCCTAAAGAACTCCGTGTTTCTTTTATAAGGGGTTCAACATTCAAATTTCAATTCAAGATACAGAAAGAGAATCAATAGCTCCACTGAGAATCATTTATAGCACAGCAAGATCGAATATTTTCCATCGGGACTCCAGTTTGTGCATTTTGAAAATGACAAAACAAAAACACAAAAAAGACGATTCTCGTAGCTGTGAAGATTTCTGTGTTGACCAACTCTGTAAGACAAAATACGCACAAACTTTTTCTGCCCTCTTCGATTCTTGTAACATGTATTGTATAATAAGGTATCCAAATTATTGATGAATATTCCAAGATACATACTAGTTATATACAGAAAATTTTTAGACTTTGAGGTTTTTAAAAGTCGTGAGTAATTCTTGTTATAAATCCCAACATAGTATACGCACTATTTGATAGTATTAAAGTGATCTCTAAAAGAGAGCTTGCAGTCTTGCATGACGTCCAGATCCTTTATGGAGTCGACTTTAGCGAGTGGAACGTCATCCAGTTTACAAACAAATTATATTTTTTAGTATTTCTAGTGAAACTTATAGAGGCATATATATTAACTTTTATTTATTTTATACCAGTTTGACAGTTCATCCAGATCTCGTTGTAGGAGATGACTATTTTTCAGGCTAAAAATAGATTTTTAAATCATCAGCATATATTAGATACTTATATATTTTTTTAAGATACTCGGCAAATCATTTATGAAGTTGAGAAATAACAAGGGACCAAGGGAGAATCCTGAGAAACTCCTGTAGAAATGGAAACTGCAGATTGGTCGTATTGTTTGTAGTCACTACTTGTCTTCTGTAAGAAATTTAAGTTTCTATTCATCTCATTAAAATGCCATGGATTCCCGCAGCATGAAGTTTTCACCTTGTGAATGCCTTGCTGAAATCAGTATTTATTACATCCACTTGAATTCTCAAATCAAACGATTTACAAAACTGACTCACAAACTCAAGCAGGTTGGTAGTTATATATTTTTTTGGTACAAAGCCATGTTGATTACTGCAAAGCACCTGACGAAAATGGGCGAATATATACCTATAAGAAATAACTTAGAATATCTTACCAAAACAAGAAAGTATACTAATCGGTCAATAGTAAGTAACGTCACTTTAGTTTCATACCTTAAAGATAGGTGTAGATTTTCTAAAATGATAAAGATGAACAGTGGAGGAAAACCACCAGAATCCGCGCCCTTGGCGGCATTCAATGCTTTCATCATTTTTAATGTATCATTTTTCAGCAATTGTAGAAAAATGAATCAATAGTCATTAATGGGAACATATGAATGGAATGAGAAGAATTGTCAAAAAGTGCAGCGAAAAATTCTGAAAAGAAATCAGAAATATCTTGACCGCATGTAGCATGTTACCCTAGAAACGTGCTTTAGGGGTTGCATTGGTGATCTTCTTAGTTTTAAAAATGTTCTCTGGTTTTCACGGCCGTTCAGAATCTTATGTACGTAGTTTTCTGGGATATTCTGCCGTGTATATTTGACTTCTGTAGTTGACGTTTCGGATCCTATTGCAGGGTCCATCATCATAACAGCCGTGATGATGGACCCTGCAATGGGATCCGAAACGTCGGCCAGAGAGATATACAAGGCAGAGTATTCCAGAAAACTATACACAGAAGTCTTTTAGTCCCGAGGTTTATTTAAAATAAAATAATTAAATTTGGAGTTTGTTTGGTCTAGCGGTAAGATGTGTAATGTGGTAGGGTAAAGTAATGATCAAGTGGACTCATCCCGGGAGATTGAGTTGAAACTTGTTCAATATTAGTAAAGATATTAATATAACGCACTTCAAGTGAAGACTGTCACCTAAATACCACTAAAATATATAGACATGAACAAACGGAAATTTCTCGGTACACGCCGTGGTTCCACGGCTGGTTCCACTACGTTTGATTCGTTTAAAAATACGAGTTTGTAAATTTGAAGCAATTATGAAAAGGTCAAACCAAGTACTCTTAAGAATATGGCTTAGTGAATAGAAATTGATTTAAATATTTGGCTCTCAGATAGAAATATACTATGTCTTAAATTGCGTAACTTGTACCTAAATTTTTCGTTTTCTTGATTTATTATAAGCTTCTTTGAGTCCCACGTGATACTATGCTATTTTTATGATACTATTAATTTTTTGATCAGCTTCTCTCAACGCCGCGCTGCACCTTCTCTTCCACGTCTGATATATTGAATCTGCTCTTGTGGCTTGAGCCAGACAAGCCGCTTTTGTTTACAGCGGATCCGTTTATTAGCACTTTTTAATTAATTAACCGCGCACCCATATTGCGGTACGGATGAGCTTGCGCCATTGGCTATACAAAAGGCATTGAAATTCTTTGATGCAGATTGAACAAACCGTATTTCAAATAGTAAAAATACATTTAGCTCTCCGGATCGTCAGATATAAATCTGATTTATTTATATAATTTAAAAATATTAAAAAAAAATTATAATAGTATTAATTTTGAGGAGAATCATTAATGTACCTAACCATAATTAATCAAAGCCGTAAATTTTGAAGAATATATTTTATTTATTATTAAAGTTTAAGAATCTCTGTAATGAAGTTTTCCAAAACTGAAACGAGATTTTCATTAACAACTGTTGCTGCAAAACACAGATGGTACTTATTAGAGAAAACATTTACATGGTGTCAGCGCTTCCGAACAATCGAGACGCGTCCCTTGATGAATTTTTATGAAAAAATATTCACTTTATCTTGCCGTTTAAAAGCGTAATCTATACCCAAAAACTGACTTCTTACACGTCATCTGAAGCATTGAAACTATGTTTCTGATTATGTACAATATTAAAGTAACCCAGATCTGAATTATATTTTCTTTGTGTAGTTTTGGAGAGACAAAAGTAATAAGAATTTATTTTTATTTTATGACAAAATTTTGATACCCTCCACAAAATCACCTCCTCCCTCAAGATTGTTATAATTTGAATTTGTCATAATATATTGATGAGTATGCTCAAATTTTTCAAGAACATAATACCAGATTTGATAGAGGAGACATCATTCTTCTTCAATGGCTCCACAGCTCGTATCGAGCCTTGGCCTCCACCAGTCCTCGCCGCCAACTCCCCCTGTCTCCCGCTGCGGTCCTCCAGTCTGTCACCCGCAGTATTTGGGAACATCATTAATCAAGATATATTACAGATCATAGATGTTAATAATTTGGATAAGTGTCATATGCATATATGTAAAATGAATATAGCTTCAAAAACTCTAATCAAAATTGGATACTTCATTACCAACGATTACATGTATAGTAGTTCATGGGGATGACAAATTTCAACCACAGATGGCGTTAGTAAATAAAGCTCGCATGTGGGACGAGTTGTACAATGTTAATATGTACAGGGTTATTTGGAAAACTTAATAACCTCGCAGGACTATATTTCCGCCTTGATTATGAGTCGAAAATGTTCAAGCAACCAAGACCTAATATCAATAGTTATCGAGTAATGCAATATCAAAGTTTGCATTTTTTTCAATATTTCTAACTTTTTTCATAAAACGTTGAAGAATCATTAATGTAACTTATATCGATTACGAAAACTTCATTCGTTTCAATAAAAGTTAGATAAAATAATAAAACCTGGAAAATTCCGATTCTAATTGGAAGGTTTTTATCATTTTATTTAACTTGTATTAAAGTAAATTAATCTTTCATGTTAGACATAAGTTACTGTAATGATAGTCTAAAGTTTTGCAAGAAATAAGTGAAAAATATTGAGAGAAAAATGTAAACTTTGATATTGCATAATTCCATAACTTTTGATTTAGATTACGGTTGCTTGAAAATTTTCGACTCATAGATAAGGCAGGAATCCACCTGTAAAGTATCGTGGACTAGCTCTATTACACCCTGTATACTATTCTATGTATTCTACTGTTCAGCAAAGCTAAAAAGATAGAGCTGGTCAACACTGTGTAAGTAAAGCCATGTATTCACTAGGGGACAAATTGTCCCTCAACAGCACGCGCGGCACAGAGTCTACGTGACGTTGCAACGTCGTGCGCTGTTCCGCGACGGCGCGCACAACATAGCGCGGCATTTCTACGTGCCGTGGCAACGTTGCCATGCGCACGCTACCCAAGCGAGCTCACTGCAACATTACGCGGAGCGTCAGTACCACGTGGTATATTTACAAGTGAACACGCATGCGCTGTATCTGTCAAGATGACAGTGTGGGGAAACGAAATTGTTCTTGAACTCATCGAGCTGTATCGATCGAAGATCGCATAGAATGTCCGTCCTTCTTTCTCTTTGCAGTAAATAATTTCGCATTCTCCTCTTTTTTCTCCTCTTACGTTTCGATAAACTCATTAACATAAACAGATACGCAGTTGACATCATAACCTCATAGGGCGACATTTCCGTGACGTGTGGAAAACAATAATTATTTGCAAAAAGGACCTTGTTTTTAATAATATTCAATTTACTACAGTAAAACCTTGTTAATTTGAAATTGCGACCCAAAAAAACATTTCGAATTGCGCGGAACCCCGTTTTCGCCAAATGAGATACTGCAGCTGTCATCATAACATCATCGGGTGACATTTCCGCGACAAGATATGCGAGTCCCGGTGTGTACACGTCAAATGACCGCGTCATTGTCCCCGAAACATGAGCGTAGATGTTGATGCGACATGCCGAGCGGAATGTTTTGCGATTTGTCCCCTAGTGAATACATGGCTTAACACTCGCTGTATGTTGCGGTTTATTAGATCCATCTTCACAGGTTGAGTTACAAACATTACTTGCTGAGGTTACAGCGATTGTCGACAGAACGACAGGTCGTCGGCTGTACCACAGTATTACTTATACCACACTATTAGTACAGTATACTAAGAACAGTAATACGTCTTCATACAAACTGGCCGCTACCCATTAGAATGTGCGCGTGCGTGCTCGGCGCCGTGTACGCACGCACTGTGACGCACACATTGACATGGAATATGGGGGCACAAGGCGGCGGCAGTAAGGGCCGTGCCTTCGGTGCCATTCCCGCTCGCAGCCGCCGCTTTAGAAAAAAAATGCGCTTCCTGAAAAAAATGCCTTTTTTTATGTTTGTGGTGCTTTACTAAAAAGGTGTGTTGATTATCACAAGGACTGTGAGTTTTTAAAAGTCTACGTTGATGTTTATCAGCGTTCTTGCAATTTAAGTGCAGAAATTAGGTATACTAATTACAGAAATTTTCGGGTTTCGTGTCTACCTTATGCGTCGGAATCTCAGAAACTACGAGAGAAGGGGAGTAAAAATAAAGTGACAACCCTAGCGTCAATGCAAGAGTAGGCTAATAACTCGCCGACAGGCCGGAGATAAACTACTGTTCTGGGTATACTGTGGCTGTACGGACGCGTTGCCCGCATCTTGCGCCTGATTGGCCGAAGCGGTTGCTGCGTACGGCTAGAGTCCAGGGCAGCTCCCGATCACCACAGAAGTTTAATTTATTTAAATACTCAATGCAATAGAATATTTACAAAGTTCACCTACCAATGCCGAATTTATCGCCGAAAAGTAATATTGGCTACATAGTATTATAATTGTGATGCTTCGTTACAGAGTTAAGTGCAATACAGCAATACAGTAGGGCTCCTGAATTCGTGGAGTTGCTCATGCGGTGAGTGGCGGATCTGTGAGAGGCTCCCAATAAGCAAAAAACATATTCTTCAGTCTGACAATTACCCGTCTATACAGGGTGTAACAGAGCTAGTCCACAATACTTTACAGGTAGGTCCTGCCTTGATTATTATTCGAAAATGTTCCAACAATATCCTTATATCAACGGTTAAGGAGATAAGTGACTTCAAAGATTGCATTTGTCTCAATATTTCTGACTTATATTCGGAAAACGTTGGACAAACTTTAAACTAACGAATATTGAATATTATAAATTCATTCCCTGTCAAATAAAAGTATTCCAATCTAGTAGAAAAAAAAACTGATTCAAAACAGAAAAGGGTCAAAAATATTGAAAAAAATGCAAGCTTTGAATTGGTTCTATAGGGTGGTTTTATTAGTGGTATAGAATTTTAAATGAAATAAAACGCCTGAATCATGGCATTGGATTTATTAGAAAAATAATTTTATGCCATAAGAATTTAAATATGATTACGATACCACGATTTTGAAAATAAATTTGCACAAATTGCAAATTTATTTCACGCAAAACAAGCGTTGTTCGGGCATAAGTCTATTCATTGTAAAATCCAAATAAAACTAAGCACAAATCAGCTGACAGCTGTCAAAATGACTTTCACTCGAAAAAATGTTTCTCTATCGAAAAACAAACTTTAAAAGATTCCCTGTTTCTTTATACAATTTTCCAATAAAGCCAATACAATAATTCACGGCTAAATTCATGGCTAAAAAAAACAAAATAAAACGGCCAGAAATGGGGCTTGAACCCGGGCCAGCAACCCCGAACCGGCCGCTTTACGCATGTTGCTACCGCCGCCTCTTCGTGAACCAACAAAAACATTCTATAAAGACGCGAATCATTTCATGTTTCACCCGGCACAATCACCAGGGTTTAAAATAGTTACATTAACTGCCGGCAGGGGAAATATAAAAAATAATATCAGCTAGTACCCTATATTTATTAATTAATTAACAATTGATATTAGGATATCAATGTTGGCATTGATTATTTAAGCAGGAATCTTCCTGTTAAGTATTGTAGAATAGGAACGCTTGAATAGGAAAATAACTTAAATTATATTTTTTCTAATGGCAATCTTTCAGTGACGCCTTCCGATCTTCCCTCTCCTTCCCATCGGCATGTTGCGGAGGGGGATGAAGCAGAGGGGAAGTATATTCTCGGGGAGTGGGTAATGAATCCACTTTGTAACATGTTAAACCCGTTCAATAGATAGTTTTAAGTAATTAAATTGGCAAATGGGGTGGGTTTACTGCACAGAAAAGAGGAGAATCTCGAGTAATGTTCAAAGTTTTGAAATTAACTTATTTTGTACTTTTTACGTTCACTTTTATGCTTCTATGTATGAGATGATAGACGAGACGGTAGATTAATTTCTTATTGTTTCTGGTACAATGGTACTCGCATTCAGACCACCCAATACCAGACGAACGTTTTCCCAAGTAAGAACGTTCGTATAAATTTCACGTGCGTGCCCACCATTCGGTTTTATTTGATTTGAAAATAATAATAGTATATTTTTTAAATTTTGATTTGTTACTGATGTTGAAGTTCTAGTGTTGAATTACTCAAATTTCTAAAAATTATCATTAAAATTTTAGTTTTCTTCACTACCACGGCTTTTACGTTATCGCAAATTACGATGACAATATAAATATAATACGTATTTTTAACTTTAACAAAAGTATTAGGTATTCTGAATTCTAAACTTAATTTTTTTAGTGATTGTGTTACTTATTTCATTCATTGCATTTTAATTTTACAGTGCATATTTCGTTCTGTATTTAGATATCTTAGACATCCGTTTTATTATAATTTTATCTTCAAATTGCGATATTGAATTCATTAATTTCAAACCTGTCAAACTCAAAACTTCAAAAAAGGCGGTCAAGGTACAGAAATAACAATATTGCTTATTTCAGAATACTGCCGATTATATTATCAGCACTGTGAAACTTCTCCATTGCTCATATATCGTAATTTTCTTATTAGTTTTTGTTTTATTATTTTTTAAACAAACTTATTGGTACCAGACGTGATGCCTTATTTGGGACAAGGAATTTATTTCGGTGTTGGGCAGTCACAAGGAAAAATGTTAATATTGAAATATTTTGCAGGACTCGAGTTGAAGAGGTCTCGAAACGTGAAGAGATTTCGTGGACGCCCGAGCCCTCTCCTGGCAGCGTGGAAACGTCCAAATATTGAGGTAACGATGCCCAGTTTCATTGTTAGAGGAACGAAAATATGAATATTGCAAATCCGCGCTGGACAAAAATAGAAAAAACGCGCCCGTCCGCATCGCCATTGTGAAAACAACTCTTTTATTTCCACCCAGTGTCCAATACACCATTTGATTGTTTTCAACAGAAAATGCGCTTTCCCTTTGTTGTTCTGCGCTCGCCATTTTATCCCTGGATTCCGTTATTTGTGATTTCAATGTGGATAAAGACGCGATCTGTTTTATTCCGTGGATTGTATGGCGGTTTTGTTCTAAATTCGAACAATCGACGGCCAGCGCGGTTGCCACAAGTAATAAATGGAGAATAATAAGGAAAATGGTGGGCCGATTTCAATTCAAAATTATTTTTCTGTAAGCGTGCAGGTACACGCGTCTATTGATTTATTACAGGAATAATATTAAAGTCTGTCTCGTATTTTTTATTTGATTTGGAAACATACATCTTAATAACAAGAAAATACTTTGTACAAAACCACTAATTATTGAATAATCAACATGTTTCCCAGCCAGTGGTCTCTTCATCAAATATAAATAGCAAATTAAATTTTATATATAACCAAATTTTGCAAAAAGTTACCTTTTTAATTTATTTTCGCAATATATACCTAGTTCCTAATTAGCTAGTTGACCCGCATAGGTATATTTATTTTTTCTTTTTGTTATTTTTTGATAGTGCGTACACTTCAATTTATATATATAGATATATATATAATATATATATTATAGATATATATATATATATTATATATACTACATAATATAACATTTTACACTTCGTCAATTTTAACGTAATGAATATGGTGTAAAATAAGTACTAATATTATTTTAAAAGTTGAGAGAAATAAATTTTATACACAAACATTTATTAATTTATTCATGAAATTAACTAATTAAGTCACCATCACGTTGTTACACGGTGGGGATATGCAGAGAAGATGGAGCGTCACATCTTCGCCTGCATGTCATACATCCTACCATCCTTTCTTTCACTCAACATGGCCAAACCACTCCAGGTATCCTTTTTAAATTCTTTTCACTATGCTTAGATCGGCTTTACATTGTTTTCTTATTTGTTCATTCTTCACTCCTACGTCTAGAGTGATTTTATTTCCACTGCATTCAGTTTACTTTCGTTCCTCTTTTGCCAGTTGCAGGCTTCAATTCTATACATCAGTGTTTGTAACAGTTCTATACATTGTGTACCTTTATGGAACTCTGGTAACTTATGGAAATATTGACATTTAATGAATGCCTTGACATTTCCCATATAAACTTTAAGCGTACATAAATACCTAATTAAATTTTATTTGATCTTATAACATTATAGCAATGCCATTCTGAGGTATTATATTTTTATATATTTTTTTGTTATTAACAAAATATTATGATGTTTTGTATTTTAGTCTACTTTTTTATATATTTGTGGTGGCCAAAGACGCGTACATTTACACGTGTAATGAGGTACCACATATGCTGACACCGAGCACGGCAGACCGTTACCCTCGATACGAAGGTCGAGGCAAAATCGCCCAGCACAACGAACAAGGCGACAATGTAAGCCGGACCAATGAGCGAGTACAAGGGCGACGTATAGCATAGGGCATGAAGAGCGGATAAACTCACATTGCTGACCAGACTAAATATTACCCACACGAGCGACCGAGTAAGACGAAGTCATAATACACCTAGTCCTTTGTCCACGACAACTATAAAAACGGTAGTCTCCAGAGTAGACTATCTCACTTCCCCAGTGAACGGCTCGTATAGCGGAAGCCCTCGCCGTCATACCGTCATAAATTCTGTAAAACCATCGTGACTTTACATCACCAACCCCGCTTCAACTCATCCTAAACCGGAGGGCTCATCCACCTCCAAATATTTTGTGTTCGTAAGTATATAAATAAATATATTATTATTTGTTTTAATCTACTTATATTCATTAAATTGCACCTACACGTTTCGGGAAAACCTTTCCATCGTCAGGGTGTTTTATAAATGTCAAAATGAATTATGTATTTTGTTTTTTGGTTTTCTAAATTATGAAAAAAAATATTTTAAAATATTATTGCTGAAGTTCTTTAATTTTTTTTTAAATGTCAATCTACAAAGCTGCTCAACCAATTGGAAAAATATA